>CAVNYN010287434.1:0-26747 GCA_963692815.1 Nyctanthes arbor-tristis
CTATTATCCTCGGTAAATTTTACAAACTCTTCAACCCCATTCAAATATTCTAGTGTGGTATGTCTCTCATACATCCAACTCCAATCCATATATATATTTAACCTATTGAGAAGACCAAAACAAGAGTTACTTATTTTTAACGTGTAACTTTTCTTGCATTATTTGATTTCCTTTTCTTTACTCATACTTGTTACTTACATTCTATTTTCATCACAAACGCAATCAAATAAATTTTTACATTATTTGATTTTCATAATTTGCTTGTACATCAAATTTGTTTGTTATTTACATATTCATTAAATTGTATCATAACCTTAATGAAAGAATTTTTTATTATTTGATTTTCATTATTTCCTTGTATATCAAGATTGTTTGTTTATGACATATTCATTTGTATGATAAACTTAAAGAAAGAGTTTTTTCATTAATTAATTTTCTTAACTTATTTGTCTTGTTAATTACATATTTTTTTTACATAACACACCTAATGAAAGAATTTTTACATCATGTGATTTTCTTAATTTATTTGTCTATTGATACTTTTCAATTACATACATTAGCATTTCTCTAGACGATGCATCAATTTCAAAAAACCCTTTGTGAGACATTTTATCGAACATGTGATGTGCAACATTTCCAAACTCTATAAAAATCCCACAAATTCATGAAATCTAAATAAATCTTGTGCACCCATAACAATGTCTAAATATATTCAACAAACAATGCCCAAGATATTACATAAATCTGTTAAAAATCAACAAAATTCATATTTACCAAATATACACAAATTATCCTAGAATATAATTATAATTCTCAAAATGTAAACAAAATAGTACAAACTAACCAAGAAATGGAGAAATACCTTCAAAATGCTTTGAAGAAATGATGAAATATGTAAAAAAAAAAAAAAAAGGCCACAAATCACTGCTGTCTGCCGTTCCCCGCCGCCTGTGCCCGCTGCTATGCTATCAAATTGTTGCGATTTCTTGGGTGTAAGATGGCCGGATGGAGATATATGGGTTTTGGATGTCAAATATGGATTTGGGTACGTAATGGCTCTTTGAAATTTGTTTAAGGTAGTGTAAATTTGAAGAGCGTAGTTGCTAATGAAATATGGATGAGTGTCTATGCGTTGGGGGTATTTGAAATATAAAGGCATAGGTGTTGGTTCCTTAAAGGAACAGACACCTATTAAGAATACACGTGACGTGTATTGTGGTGTATTATTGTGGTTGCTTGGTAGCAACCGACACCTATAGTTTTGTTACATTATACACGTCAGTTCCTAGGAGGAACTGACTGTATATTAGTACAAATAATTTTAAATTTGCCACCGCGCTACGTTTAGGCTCGTTTTTTCCTTGAAACGACGTCTATTGCCATTTTTTTTGTCGATTTTTGTAGTAGTGCAATCTATCTCTGGAATAGAAGAATGGTACTTCTGACTTTATAGAAAACTATATCAAGTACAAATTTGTGAATTCACATGCCATTTGCACTCCATCAATCATAATTAGAGATATGCAAGAGAATTATATGATTAGGTTAACATATGATAAGGCATGGCGAGCGAGGGAGAGAATACTTACTATGATAAGAGATGATTGATAAGTGTTTGATTAGCTTGTTTGCTTTCTCTATATTGGTGCTTTATGGTGTGTTTTATTACCTTACACGACGCTCTTCCGATCTTGGTTAGTTTGTTCATTTGGAACAGGACCAAGGAGAAAGTAGGAAAACATCGAGTTTAGACATTGTAAGGATTTTGGAGTTCGGGGACCAAGGTGTTGGATAATGAAACTTGGAGGACTGAAAAGAAAGGGAGAAAAAGATGGAATGGCTGGAAAACGTCCCTTGGTTACCAAGGTGCTGGACAATGAAACTTGGAGGACTAAAAAGAAAGGGAGAAAAAGAACACGACGCTCTTCCGATCTCCTTGGTGGCAGAGAAGGCAGGGCGGGTGCCCTGCTGATCAGTGTACCTACCCAGCAGAAACAGGAGGGCGAGCACCTTGCTGGCCAAGGGTGGCTGCCCTTCCTTATGTGCGGAAATCTCACATGACTTTTCTCTGTTTTAGATCGGAAGAGCACACGTCGCATTACGCACGGTTCTTGGGGTATTTTTGAGGGCTTTTGAAGAGTTATATAAGAGGAAGAGATGGGAGAAAAAAAGACACACAACCTAGAAGAGAAAATTGGTGAACACAATGAAAATTGAAGATTGAAGATTACAACTTTGAGATCGACGTGTGCATGCAAGGCTAAGGCCTTTTCTACCTAATTCGGGTGGATGTTAATGTCTAAAGATTTATTTTTCTTTTAGCTCTTTTCTTAACATTATTTTTAGTATTATTAATTGGGATTGTTGTGATATTCTACCATTCGAGTTTATGATATCGTGATGATTTTCTTTCAATAAGGCCCTTTGATTGATGCATCTATTTATCGATTGCTAGAGTTAGGTTTTCAACACGTATTGTTGCTTTTCCTGATTCATTTGTAGTGACTAGAGATTTTATTTGCTGGAGATATCATAACTTAAGATTACAAAACAAGCTTGCGATTTTGTGCATTGGTCTAAACTATTTTTCTTGTCCTACACATTGGCTTTGCATTAAATTTAGAGAACTCATTCTAAGTTGTCCGAGACTAATAGTCTAATTCAAGAAATTGTTCGAATTAGTTACAATTTAAGGAAAAATTGGGATAATTGGAGCATATCAATACCTAGGACAAAAAGTCTTGTTCTATCATTCTCGACTTAAGCTCTTCCCAGGTAAGTTGCATTCTCATTGGGTTGGTCCTTGTGTTGTCATTAGAGTTTTTTCTCACGGTGCAGTGGAAATCAAGAGCTTGAGGACAAATAAGACATTTAAAATCAATGACCAAAGACTCAAGCCATATTATGAATGTTTTCAAGTCCGCAACATTGAGCAAATTGTTTTAGAGGGTCAAAAACCCGTAACTTAGCCACCATGGGAGCATCCTCGAGCCAACGCATTAAATAAAGGCGCTGCTTGGGAGGTAACCCAATAGGGAGTTTTCTTCCCATTCTTTTGTTTTTCGTATTTTTTGTCATTTTTTTCTATTTAATTTAGCCTTGCATGTTCAAGTCATTGGGTTCTTGAGCAAGAGGGACGGGAATTCATGAATTTATTTTCTTTCAAAGAAATAAAAAAATAAAAAAATTTTGATCCAGGGTAGAAGGATTAGGGCGGGCGCCCTCCTTCCTTTTCGCCAAAAATAGAGAAGGTAGGGTGGGCACCCTCCCCTCTCGGTGCACCCATCCCTTTGTTAATACTGAAACCAGCAGAGCGCCCAGGGCGGGTGCCCTGCTGGCCTATGTGCCCACATCAGGTGAGTAAAAAAAAAAAAATTTTTTTTTTGAACTGCGTTTCTTTAAGGACTGAACCCCCGCCCCCTTTCCCTCTCTTTGTTTTAACACTAGGCTTCCTTCTCCTTCCAAACTCTCTCCTCCTCCCTTCACCTAACCCCTCTTCAAATTACAATCCATTGCTCACCACAGAAGGAAACAAATTTTCAATCTTCTACTCTTAGTGCTTATACATTGGTGATTAGGAAAACCTTTTGGGGTTTATTTCCATCTAATATCTAAGTAAGTTCTTCTCACTTTATCTCTCTTAAGTTCATGCAATGCTGGGGCTAAATTGTAGATTAGTTTTGCACTTTTCATGTATGTGTATGCTTCTTAAGTCATGCTATGATGATTGTGCTTGCTTTTCTTGGAGTTTGATCAAGAATTTTGCATAAATTTATCTTTACCCGAAAATTGTACTCCAAGTGTTTGATAGAATGCATCAATGAACCTACACATTCACTTGATGCTTGAAATAATTAACATAGCTTGGTTTAGTACTGAGATTGTTTTTGGAAGCTTAAAATTCTTGTTTCATTTATTCCTATATAGGCTAATTGCATTCTCTTTATTTGTAGGTCTTTAACTTTGTTTGGAACTTATATTCCAATGGCCTCATCTTGCTCATCAAGCAAAGGGAAGAAAATCATCCAAGACAATGAATGGTCCTCTATACAAGTGATTAAGGAAAGACATGCACTATTAGTTCAATTCATGGATTACTTCCTTAAAGTAGTCATTGAGGCTAATGGATGGACTAAATATGTGACCGAGCTTACAAGGGGAAACCA
The DNA here is from genome assembly GCA_963692815.1 of Nyctanthes arbor-tristis. Taxonomy (NCBI): domain Eukaryota; kingdom Viridiplantae; phylum Streptophyta; class Magnoliopsida; order Lamiales; family Oleaceae; genus Nyctanthes; species Nyctanthes arbor-tristis. Next base: position 4,167 of record CAVNYN010287434.1, read on the forward strand.
AAGACTGGTTCAAGACTTTTACAAGAACTTCAACACTGAACTCGACAACGGGAGCTCCCACAATCACCATCAAACCAAGGTCTATAATCGATCTGTCCTGTTTAGCGAAGAAGTTATTGATACATATCTTGGCTTGGATCCCACCAATGCAGTGTACTATAAAGAGTATAACCCAAAAGATGATGAAGAGGATGATGCTATTCATTTCATTCTCTGGTTGAATGCCCAGGCACCGATGGTGAAAAAGAACAGATCATAGCAACAGGGAATTGAGTGAAGCTGCTTGGTACTTGCACTATTTGGTGGTGGCTAATATTGAGTCCACCTCCAACACCATCAAAATTTACCCTAGTTGGCTCATTTGCTATATCACCTATGGCTCAGGTTGAAGATTGATTTGGGCCGCCATATTTATGAGCAGATTAAGGAATGTGGGACACAGAAGCATCCAAGCAAACAGCTTCTCTTCTAGTGTTTGATAAGGGGTATTTGTGTGCAAGCCAGAGTACATCGGGCGAGTGAGGAAAATTTTAAACATGTTGACCCGATTTGCAAGGCTTCTAGAGAGCATGCGGTGGTGCACATCTCGAACAAGAAATGCAAAACTGGACAGATAGCTCGGACAGCCCCAACAACACCATCAGGAACTAGCAAGTCTAGTGGAGGCACCCCATTTTCAGAAGCAAGTGCTTAGCCTCTTACAAAATATGGCTACACAAATTTCTGTCATTCGTGAGGATAATCAAAGGCTATGGTCAGACAATCACAATCTATGGGCTACTGTCCACCAGATTCAGGCAGAGCGTAGTAGCTCCATTTCTGCTCAATCTACCCGGCAAGTGGATGACATGGACTCACCCTCCACTTTACCATCAGGGAGTTCCTAATTCCTTTCCTCTGCTTTCCTTATGTTTAATTCTACTGACAATGTAAAGTTTAATTATGGGGAGAGGAATTCCTTATTTTGTGTGTTTTTATTGAATTTTATGGCTTCTTTGGTTCGATTTCGTGTGTTTGTACTGCTTTTTGTATTAATTGCGAAAATTGTTCTATTTTAAGTAATTGTGTTAGTTGTGAAGTAATTTTAGGTTGTGAAGTAATTGCGTCTGTTCTGAGTTTACTAAGTGTGGATGTTTTGTAATCTTGGCTAGATACGAGGCGGTGACTTGTTAATTTCTGAAAGAAAAAGAATGATAACTTAGCTGGAATTATGATCTTGAGCAATGCTAGAGTAAAGAAAAAAATAGAAAAAATCACATTATGCATTTAGCCTAAAGAGATTCATAACATGATTGAATAAGTGATCTCGCACTTTATCTTTATTTGCTTTGCCTGGAATTGGTTACGACTGGATTAGGTTGACAGATGTAACCTGGTGAGACTTTTGAGCCTTAGACTGACACATCTTTATCAGTCTCATTATCTTTGTTCTTGTGTGATATTCTTCCATTGGTTGATTTCTCTAGAAATTGCTTTATTTCTCTTTAAGGTTACATTGCTACATGCATTATATGAATATGATTAAGGCATTTTTTCTTGATTAACCTACTTTGGCCAAAAAGTCTACCTTATTAGTAAACTTCCTTTTGCATAAGCCCTTTGAGCCTTGTTACCTATTTTTACTTCTTTAAACTCTTAATACTAGTATTGAGCCGAAAAAAAGATATATCCTTACCTTGCAAATGCACTAGTGGATGTGTGAATGTTTTTGTTACTCGAGGGTGGATGAGAAGTAAGTGTGGGGGAATTGTAAGCTATTGATGAAATTGTGATGAGATGGTGTCAATTTGATGATGTATAGGCTAGTGTGGTTGTTTATGTGGCAGGATGAAAGGGTTGATGAAATAAGGGAACGAATCGATGCTTCGAGAGAAAAAAGGAAAAGAAAAGGTGAAAGAGTTTATGGCATGGAAAAAAAGGAAAAAAAAAAGAGAGAAAATAAACCAGAGGGATGTTATCTCTTTTGGAAGAAGTGAAAAAAGAAAAATTGAAAAAAAAAGGAAAGAAAAAAGAGAAAGTTTTATGTGAAAAAAATGAAGTTAAGATAAAAGGTTGATTCCTTGTTGAAAAAAATGAGGGCTTGTGCTACTTTTAAAAGTTGGGATGTGTATTTTAACTATAAAGGTGATGCTAAGTGTTTTGAAACAATGAAGGAAGTGGTGGTTGCACTTAAAATATAAGCTCGAATATTATGAAGTGGTGATCCACTAGTTCTAACGGTCCATTAGCCTCACTTCATAAATTTTTCCCACCTTAACCCTTAGCCCCGTTAGAACCCTTAAAAGTCCTTTTGATTTGTCTTTTGCATGTGCACCTAAATGGTGGAGAATGAGAAATCTTGTAAGCCTATGGTAGAACTCTCCTATCGGATAGAATTTTGAGCGTAAACACTTAACCTTTAAACACTTGAGTGAAGAGTGAATTTATCCGTGAGGATCGGCCTATTCGGTCTATGCAATTCCAGGTAAGAGTTGTGTTTCAGAATTCTAAAGGTTGATTGAGTGCCCTTGTTCATGACATTTTATGAGTTTGAAAGGTTAATTCTTACTTGTGAGGGGGAAAAAAAGAGAGAAAAAAAAATTTCTTAAACTCTGCGTTGCTTGGGAGACTTTTTATTAAGCATGCTACCTTGATTTTCCATCAACTAAATGATAATTTGGTTGCCTTATGTGTGGCCGGGAGGATCTAATGTCTATGTTTGCGTTTTGTGTTTTGTTTTTGAGTTGTTCGAGGATGAACAACGGTTGAATTGTGGGGGGATTTTATAATATCGCCATATTGGTGTTTTATGGTGTGTTTTATTACCTTAAAATAGTTTTTCATGGTTAGTTTGTTCATTTGGAACAGGACCAAGGAGAAAGTAGGAAAAAATCGAGTTTGGACATTGTAAGGATTTTGGAGCTCGGGGGCATGTAGGTGTTGGACAATGAAACTTGGAGGACTGAAAAGAAAAGGAGAAAAAGATGAAATGGCTAGAAAATGCGCCTTGCTGGTAGAGAAGGTATGGCGGGTTTGAAAAGTGGAAATCTTGGCAGAAACAGGGCGACTGCCTTTCATTATGTGTAGAAATCTCACGTGACTTTGCTCTATTTTGGCCCAGCATGACTCACAGTTCTTGGGGTATTTTTAAGGGCTCTTGAAGAGCTATATAAGAGGAAGAGATGGGAGAAAAAAAGACACAAAACCTAGGAGAGAAAATTGGAGAACACAACGGAGATTGAAGATCGAAGATTTCAACTTTGAGATTAACGTGAGCTTGCAAGGTTAAGGCCTCTTCTACCTAATTGAGAGGACGTTGATGTTTAAAGATTTGTTTTTCTTTTAGCTCTTTTCTCAACATTTTTTTTAGTATTGTTAATTGGGATTGTTGTGATATTCTACCATTCGAATTTATGATATCGTGATGATTTTCTTTCAATAGGGCCCTTTGATTGATGCATCTATTTATCGATTGCTAGAGTTAGGTTTTCAACACGTAATTGTTTCTTTTCCTGATTCATTTGTAGCGACTAGCGATTTTATTTACTAGGGATATCGTAACTTAAGATTACAAAACAAGCTTGCGATTTTGTGTATTGGTCTAACTTATTTTTCTTGTTCTACACATTGGGTTTGCATTAAATTTAGAGAACTCATTCTAAGTTGTCCGAGGCTAGTAATCTAATTCAAGAACTTTTTTGAATTAGTTACAATTTAAAGAAAAATTCTGGTAACTGAAGCATATCAATACCTAGGGCTAGAAGTCCCAATTGCATGCTAGAAACACATTTCAAGAGCTTAAGAACTACTTATCTAGACTCAAACGAACCAAGAATTGGGTGTTTCACCTCATTAATATTTTCTACTCAATTTATTATTTGCATTCTTAATTAGCTTTTTAATTTAATTTTTATTAGCAATCCAACTCTCAAACCCCCAATTTCTAGTTAACAGTCAATTGCTTAATTTATTTACTTTTCTCTGTGGGTTTGACCCTTACTTTGCTACTACAATTTTATTTGAACCGGAGTAAGGAAATTAATTATGTTTGGCACATTCGACAAGCGACCAGTGATCTTGTGGAATTATATCAGATTCTATACCCTTACTTACATATGCTCAAAGTTACTAACTGGGCGACCATGACTAAAATAGAGACAAATGCTGAGCACTATACCAATATTTTTTTCTACATTGGGTGTATCAATATCAATATAGGGTTGGCCACACTGTCAGCCTGTCATAGTGATAGATGCAACCTGCTTGAATGAAATTTATAGTGGAATCTTTTTTACAGCACGACTCAAGATCATAATGACAACATTTTCGTTCTAGCGTTTGGTATAGGGATGGTGAAATAGTTAAGTCATGGGGGTGGTTTCTACAGTGTCTAAAAGATGCTAGTAGAGAACGGGATAACTTATATATTGTATTTGATCGGCATAGGAATATTTCAAGTATAACTGAAGGAATTTTCCCCACCCCTCTCATGTGGCATGTTCATATCATCTGCTGAACAATGTGAGACAAAAGTATGGAGCTAACCTGAAAGGAGTACAACCGCACTTCAACGCGGCAACCCGCGCCTATATAATGAACAATTTCAACCTTTACATGAGCCATATCGAAGGAATCAGCGGGGAGTCTACACCTATCTAGTAAACATCCTTAAAAAGTTCTTTTTCATATACTATCATTGGTAATTAATTGTTCCCACATCAGAATTCAAACTTTAACCACTCTGGATTAACTAAAAACATAAAGAGGGTGGCTTCAAATGGTGGTCCTAAGCTCACGTGGCGGTCAATAGATATTCTACTATGACATCTAACATAGTGGAATTGGTGAACTCTGTGACTAGGACGAGTAACAATTATCCAATAGAGGCTTGTTTGAGTGGATGCAATCTCTGGTTAAAAAAAAAATGGTTCAACCAGAACTTAAGGCTGGTAAAAGGAAATTTCATGCCACTTTGTAATAATCCTGAATTAAGACTCAAAGAAATATAAAGAGGGAAAGAAAGCTTCAGGCAAAACACTGAAAACTAATCCCAAAAAAATTACATGATGTGTAAAGGTGATACTTATATTTGAAATGCAGATTTATTGTTGAGATATAACACGTCATTCTGGTTACTATATGGAACCAGGTACTGCCTATAAATGAGCCAAATTTCTCGGTCATTTGTGGAACATTGGGAAAGAAAGGTTGCCATTAGGGAAGAAAGGTTGCTAAAAGAAGCAATATACAAATCATCCATTAAATGTAAGAAGGTGCCAAAATGTAGCAGATATAACTCATGTGGTCAAAGCGTGTGGAAGTGCAGATCGGAAGAGCACACGAAACACCCCAGCCTTTAGATGGAGTTTGCATAGGCAAGCACAAATGCATAAGTGAGAAACAAGTAATTAATGACAAACTGACTCAGCACTTACTTTTACTATGATGTACATCCTCTGGGAAAAATTTGAAGTTCTTACTGGTTGATGTAAAAAAGAAAAAGAAAGCACTATATATGCTTCTAAAATTTTTTTGCCCACATTATGTAGATTATGCTTGAGGACAATGTTGGAACTTCCATATCAAGCTCAACCCACCATTGAATAATATTAGAAAAACACCTTGCAAGGAGCATCTTGGTTAAGAATTTGATTTTTTTTATTTTTTATTTTTTTGTTTTTTACATTTTCCTTACCTCTTCCCTCTGCTAAACTTGGCATCGTTGTCAAAAGACGACAAGATGATTTCATTATATTTCAAATAATGTTGATTCTAATTCCATTTTCTACTTTTGTTACTTTAATATAAAGATTGGTGAATGATATTTTGCTGATTAAATCTACAAAAATAGTCACTTTATTTAAGCAGTGTTCAATGATTATAATGATTCATTTCCATTAATTGTTACTACAATGTTGTTTAATAGAATGGTGTCATTGTAGTGTAAAAGAAGAAAAACATTTACCAGCAATTCTTTCAGTGCTTATATAATAATATGAGTTTTCCATGTTGTTAGATTGATACAAGTTTTGTTTTTTGTTTTTTCTTATATAAGTAAAGCCATTGGTAATAGTCTAATAAAACTAGGGGTTTAACAGACTATTAAGTAGTAATTATTGATAGATTTTTGAACGATCATGTTTCTTCAAGAAACCACAATTAATAATGTATATATATGTCGGGGCTCTTCCGAAATCAATCGTATTCTTTAATAATATAAGAGATAATAGTGATTCTTCATAAACCAGAATGAATCACATATATTATCATCATACTAGCAATTAAACAAACTAATAATTGAATATCAATATATATATATATATATAAACAAAAATAAAGAAGATTAAGCAAATAACCAAGTGTATATATGGACAACTATTTTCCAAACATGGAACTTGGAATTGATCTCTAAGTGCATATTGTTTAAGCACTCAACATCATCTTAGTATTATGAAAATTTCCAAAAGCTAGAAATCTGTGAATTCTGAAAACGTTATGGCGGCCGTGGCCTTTTTTTTTAAAAAAAAATCAATGTTAACATAAATTGATACCAAACTGTCTAACCGAAGCCATGAATGAAAGAGTTAATCTTTCATATTGTGCTAAGAAAAAATTAAAATTATCATGCTAATAACGTGTTATAAACTAGAAAGAAAAATAGAGAGAAAAGTTGGAGAGAAAGCTCATGAATTTTGTATCAATATAAGAACCAGAGTAACCTATTTATAGGTACAAATCTAGGGTTTTAGGAGTGCAATAGTCATTCACTAAATACAATAATTATTTACAAATAATCTTAAGTTATCAGATGATTATTAGATTGATGCCATACTTTTTATTATTGAGACAATGCTTGTTATTTTTCACAACATTTTTTCTGGTGTTGTGTGATTCAAGGTTGTGGATAATATGCCTTGTGAAAATATATAGGTTATAATCTCAATGTATATATATATATATAATAATAAGTAGTCTGCGGTATAGCTGTACTGTAATTTTCCCTACAAAACTACATTTTAGGGGGATATTTTAGACTTTTCACGTTCGTTGCAGTATTTCTTGCGATCATCTATATCTTTGTATTCTTTTAAATTAATTTGATTAGATTTAGTTGTTCTGATTTTAATTTTCTATTATCTTCTATCTTAAAGACAAAATTCTATCTTTGTGATAATATAGCTTCATTTAAAATTGCAGATCAAAATTTTTTATATAGGAAAAAAGTTCGAGATTGGGAGGGCTCCTTGTTTGTCCGATTTTTATATATAGTTTTTTTTTTATGAATTTAATATCTTATAACCTTTTTTATACTTCCTTGTTTTCCCTGTAGTTATTTTATTAAATATTTTAATTCATCAAAATATAACATTATAATTTAATTAAGTAGCTGAAATTCAATCTCTAAAGAAAAATCTTCAAAAAATGGATATTGTTATATATATGAAATAAAATTGCTTACTCCGATTCTAAATATGGATTAGTTTTTATATATTTATATTTAATGAGTGTCTTCATACATATATATTTGATTATATTAAAAAACTTAAATTAGGAATGCAAAATTTCCGCTAAAAGTGTTTGAATTCTCAAACGAAATCAAGTAAATGAGGGTGTTATTTATATGATAGTTTACTTTTTTTTAAGCATTTTTAATTGCTTTTGTGGTCTACTCGAGTTATATCTTGTTAGTTTATTATTTTATTGAATAATTTTTTATCAGATAAAAATGGCTGTAAGATTGACAAGTGTGCCTATTTTATTGAATAATCTCGCACCACATGTGCGTATGGTGGGATAATCCCACGATACATCTGGCGGGAGATCATTATTGAGTTAATATGTAAGATTGAATAACGTATAATTATAAGCACTTGTCGACTGTAATATTTTATTATCTTGTCGTGACTAATACTTGTTATATTAAACTGGATATGAAATGTAATTACGTGACCCTTGAAAATAAAGTAATTTGTTTTACTTAGTAACTATATTATAATGGATATTTTATAAACTTTAAAATGTTAATTATAAATTATTTATCAGAAACTATTTTATTTATTTATTGAGAGAATATATTAGAATATTCTGAAATATATAAATAAAGTCCGCATAGTGAGAATAAAATATTGTTAAGTGATTGAAAAATAAGTAACTTAGTAATTCTATCAACTATTTTATATAATTTGTTTAGGTATTGTCTGTGCAACGCACAGGTGAATATCTAGTAATTGTAAAGTTATTGTGTGTTTATCCAGATTATATTCTATTTGTTGTGTGCATATAATGTGGCCTGCGCAAGATAGTGTATGGTGAAAATTGTATAATTCCCCTAAATTACTTTTGTTGTAACTTAACAAAAATGAGATGAAATGATATGTCATTGATTATCCACTTCTCTATAGAGATAGTGTAGAAGTACTTGAGGGAATTAATGGCATTGAAAATTGGAAGCTAATTGGCACAAGGAAATTTGGAAGTAAAGTGTATGAGGGAACTTTCCCTTGTTGAAAATGCATTGGATTTGAAGGTCAATCCCAAATTTGTACTTAAGTACACCGCCAAAGCAAACTTATATATGCTAGAGACATTGTTTGAGCAATCTCATTATGAGCATCTAAATCTGGTTAAGTATTCTGGAGTGCAATTTGAAGAGAGCAAAACTTAACAAGTAATGGAGAAGTGCCATGCGAGTTTGGGAAGCATATTGTCAGTGCACAAGAATGTTGATCAAGAAAACTTAAATATTGAACTCAAAGACTTCGAAGGGAAGAAATATTATACACCATTGAGTATGAAGTTAACTCAAAAGTTAAAACAAATGATGAGGTCTGTGTTTTGATATTCTATTATTATTGTCTTATTTTGTAATACGTTTTAATTAACTAAATTTGAATATTATCTTCAGGGAGATCATTGTTGGACTGTTATATTTACATAAAAAATCATTAAGGTACAATAATGTGAAGCCCAATAACGTCTTCATTGAAAAAGAGGGCAAGATGAAGCTTGATTTTATGAGTGTAGACACTCGGAGAAAGGTAAGTCAATATTTATAAACCACTTAGTATTTTGGATGCTTTCCCCTTCAATGTGGTCAAAGTAATATGGATGAAGTGTCCCTCAATCTCACTTGTGTCATGTTTTACACAGCTTGGTTGCCGCCTAAACACTTCCCTGTGATGCCCGATACCTTTAATGTTGAGTTAACAGGTCAGGGTGATATGTTCAAGTTGGGTCAGATAAATGTTACTTCTCATTTTGATGGCTGGAAAGGATGAGTTCCCAAGTGATGAGTTTAAATACGTTAGTTTCATAAAAAGAAAAAACTATGATACTACTAACCGTAAGGATTTAACTTGGCATGTGAAAGAAGATTTGGAGGCTTATGAACTTATTAAAGCACTCTTGCATGGTTACCCATTACACAAGTAATATGTGCTTTAAAGAACTTTTTGACATGCATAATTATTTACCTACTCAATCATTATTTTAGTTCATAAATGGATAATATTCCATCATTGTACAGGCCAACATCTAAGCAAGTGCTCAATCAAAGTTTTTTCTGGTATCTTGGGAATCACTTGCTTTTCTACAAGAAGCCCATCAAATTTCAGTTGAGTTAGATCAAACTACTTTGGAGAGCCTTCTGGGAAACCGTATAACTTGGCATCACAAGCTTGATAATGCTATAAAAAATCACATGAATATACATGACTACAATTCAGATATTTCTTTTGTTGTGTTTTATACACAATCTACACCAACACCTAGGTGAGAAATCATCAACCACGCGAGCTCTACTACAAGATTGTTTTGAACCATACTGGTTAAACTTATTGATATTTGGGCAAAAAGTACTTGAAGGCTAAAGAGGCTACTAAGAATGAAAAGACCCCTAAGCCTACTACATTTTTGGAAGATCACTTGAAGGGTTTTTTTGGAGGATCATTCATACTTAAACAGTCATTTATAAAAATAGGTTGGGTAAATTGACTTACACCTTCAAACTAGGAAATCTCAAGGTTAAACGGGTGAAGATTGAGAGCTAAAATAGCTACTGATGCACTGTGTGGTAGAGGAGATCGGCGATGATTAAGCTCAAAACTGTACCTAAGAATTGTTATGTCAGTTTGCTGTTCATGCCGCTTTAGGCTCATGCCATTTACATTTTTTTCCTTTTTCCTCCTCGAAATTACATTTAGGTATTGCTTTTTTTGTTGACTACTAGAATATTGTACGTGCTTTGCAGTAAGTTGACTATAATTAGAAGAAATCAGCTCTGTCCTCAATGTCATCAGTTTTGATGTTCCTAGATTGAGCCATTAGTATTTCTGTACACTCTCTTGGAACAAATATAGCCTAACAAGTACATTCTTATAGCATCACCTGATTTACCTCCTACTTTCAAATCCTCCAATAGAAACTCTTTCTCGTGCACCTATATGTTTTTTCAACAAGTATTACAGTTGTACCTTGAGAAAATAAGGAAAGAATCATGAATTCTTCACATATGGGCAAATGCATTGTCGACTAGTACAGAATAAAACACAATAAATGTTAAGCCTATACGAATCCTATGTCATGTAAATAAAGAGTCCCGAAAAATAGCATCAAATTCCTTTTGAAAGTCAAATTTTAAAAAAATTGGATATAATAACTGAAAACTAAATAAAGGTAATAAAAAATATGATAGTTACCAATATATCTTCAATTGGTTACCATTAAAAAAAGCCAAGACAAATGAAACTAAAGTAGAAATAAAAAAAAATTATAATAGTAGGTAAATTGCCAAGTGTTATGTGTATTGCTGCAAATATATCAGAAGGAATAGTCAAATCTCAAATAATTATATAAAGATAGTATCGAGCCTGATTTCCTCTTATTTGAATCCATTTCATTTTTTGGGACTATTATTAGAGTTCGACTCCAATATGTTGGGCCATCTAAATTCTTAGACCAATATATACTTGGGAAAATTAGGGTTATAAGGTGATTGTAAGTCGATTCTCTAAACATCCGGTGTGAAAGGTAGCTTAAGCTTTTGGCGCAAGTGGTTGTTTAACATAGTGTTAGAGCAATTCCAACGAGCAAGAGATCTAAAGACCCACCATGGCTGAAAAAGTTTCAAACAAGACTACCGCTCCCTTGGTTGTCTTTACATTTACATCTACTTCAATCGCTTCAAGCAGCGCCTTTATTTCAATCAATGCCACTGCCCAATCACGTCTTAAACTCATACCTAGCCTCTATGCTCGCACCAGCCCTTTATAATAATGTCCCTTTTCCGTAATCAATTTTCTTAACACCAGATTGAAAAAAAAGTCCTTTATCATCCACATAAGGGCTCCTGAGAAAGACCCCTGCATCTTGTTAGGGTTGGATTTTTTGGCCTTGATCTTGAGTAGGTCAAAGATTGGAGGCTCGGTAAAGGCCTTTTCCAATAATTATTAGTTACAAAGGAGAGGGCGTGAAACCTCACAATCGTAAATGAAATCTAAGGAGCTTGAACCTGGGGATGAACCAAAGCTTTAGTAGGTGACACCTTTGCTGATGCTTTTTTTCTGTTTGGTTGATGATGTATGTTTCTTCCTTTTTTGTGTTTATCATCAACTTTTTGGAAAGTTACTACAAGTTTCTTGTCTTTAGAAAAGGATTCTTCTGCACCTCTCTCCCCTTGCTTCAGTCACTTTTGCTGAAACATTACAAGAAGAATTTTCTTTTGACTTTTTTGAGAAGAATCTCCTTCTTATTGGTTGTGTGGCCCCATAGGAAAGTCCTGGTAGGCTATCCTTTTTGTAGCTTGAGGATGTAAAAGGTCGTCCTTATCTTGACGCATGGCATCTTCACCATTGAGTAAATCCTCACAGTGAGTAAATCCTCATCATCATCTTGCTTCAATATCCTTGTGGCTGGATTAAGGGCAGAGTACTTTGGGAACAATAATTGAGTAGGTAAAAAGATAGGTCAGCATCGATGCTAGTGGTGCAGCTCTCGAAGCCATCGGTATAGCAGCTACAAAGACGGATTGGTAATGTTTTGAATATTGCTCAGGTGAATTGGATGAATTCTTGTTGCTTCAAAAAAGCTCTGGCAAAGAGCATGAAGTATGTAGCTCTTTCTCATCTCCTTTCAAGTTTTATTCAGTTCCCCTCATTCCGGTATAGAGTCACATAGCTCAGTAAGAAATTAGAACTTAGCTACTACTGAACTCAGTAACTCAAGAGCTAGGGATGGGTACGAAGTGACTTTCTCCACCCCTACACGCAACTTCTCACGTCAAATGTTGTGTTTCGAGGCATACACACCCTAATCAAAGAAAGTCACTTAATAATCTCTATGGAGAATGAGAAGTCGGGAACGACATAATTTGGCTGATCTGGAAGACAACTATAGATATTAACGAGATAGAGATATCAGATCAGGATTTATCTTGTAGCTACTGAGACAAGAAATTAGAAAGATTTTTTTCTGGCCATGGAAGAGATAAAAGACCTCAAATCGTCTATCTGAGAGGAGATGTCTTTGGAAGCAGCTAAAGAAAGTGTCTAAAGACATCCAGGGACCAAAGTGTACTTCAATTAGTCCTTTCTCAGTGAGTCAATGGTGTGAAAATAGTTCTTTACGTTGAATTCCAAAAACCAGCGAGAGGTTCCAGGGAGTGGCTAGCTCAATTCGTGAGTTTAGTTCTGTTGAGTAGTTCAGAGAGTCCTATCTTACGCAGTTTTTCTTTAGTCACAAAACTTCTTCTAGTAGATCTACAAATAGGTGAAGAGTTCATCAGTTGTTACAAGTCTCATTAAAGAAGAAGATATAAAGCTTTCCATGAATGAAGGAATAAAGCAAGTAAATAAGCATTCAAAGTTAACATCAACAGATGCATCGGTTGAGCTGCCTTTTCTCGCCCCAACCTAGGTTAGGAGATCATTAGATTGTAGCATCAGACTATTTAGTGACAACTTCTGATGAAACAAAAAAGCCTATTTATTGATAGGTTAGGCCTTCAGAAAGACCAGGCCTATTCAACTAATGAAAAAAATGAGCACCCTTAAGGCGATTGGAATATCGACCACAGGGTAGGATACCCTTCATGCACGAAATGGCAATGATAGGAGATTGACCGGTCAGGGTCGAGTAATCAACACCAAAGGGGTTTATGGTTCCAAACCTGCTGCAACTACCTCTCTTCTATTTTAAAATTAAAGGCCCACAAGAAAGAGGTAAGTACTTTAATAAATGAATGCGAAAACCAATCAAAAATAAAGACCAAAACGAACACTACTCTCCTTGAGAAATCCAGTAGGAATGAGCCCCATGCTTTCTAGCACAACACGTTTGTGGTCAACGAAAGCTTCTTACTCATACTTAAGTGTAGGAAAACTAGAAACTACGCATTCCTTTTTTTATTCGATCCTTTTTAGCCCTCTCTTAACTGCTGGCTGGTAGGTCTTCTTTCCTAGTAGATCGGTTCCTAGTTTGAAAAGGAAATAATAAGCTCTTTGAAGAGGCAAATCGAGCCTAGAGTAGTAGCCTATTACTTCCAGGTCCCTTTGATATGTTATTAGTCAAGCGCTAGCGCTCCTATAAAGTCTGTCATTCTGCTATTAATTACACTGAAACAAAGATAAAAAAAACACTGCCTTTCGTATATATCGAGACTTGTAGCTTGATACGAAGTGTCGCAAAGCTCCTGCCTTTGGATGGACCATAGGCCTGATGCTAGGAAGCGAGAAGCTAGGAGAGTGTAGACAAGGATTGAATAGTCCAGCTCATCCCCATTCCTTTCAGAATCCCATCCATTTTTTCTTTTTCTGAGTGTTAAAATGATAGATTTTTCATTTGCCAATAAATTGGATCCGCCCCGATTCGATCAATTATGGGATAGTTGTCAATCTTGTCTTTTTGTACTAGCGATGAGTAGGAGGGGCCCTCGCAAGTAAGGAGCCTCGATGCCTTAGCATTCAGGTTCTTCAAGCATTCAATGCAAACTTCAAGCGATCATACATTGCACAAGCATCCATGCCGTAGCCATTGCTTCTACTCAATCAATGGGCGCTATCTATCCCATTCCTTCTTTTTTCTTCTTGCTAGCACAAAAATCTAACTTATTCTAAGTTAGAGCCCTTAGAGTCATACTTTAGGGCAGTTTGAGATAGGGCTAGTGTGAAGTGTATTAAGGTATAAGTTCGCTTGAAGACAAAGAAAACTAGGCTTTTCCAAAGAATTATTGCAGCTTTCCCACTCCCTTTGATTACCCTTCTTGCTTTCTATCGATATGGGCCAGTAGATTACAGGTGTAATAAAAACTCATAACCTAATTGCCTTTGACTATTGCGATAGTGGTGATTCGCGCAGGGTTCTGGCGAGTGACAATTTAGAGTTCATGATCTAAATTAAGGTTCCGACGAGATTGAATTTGATTTTGGCAGTAGTGGATTTAGGGTTTTCATTTTAGGAGTTGTGGTTTTAAGTTTTAGATTGTGTTTTTCAATTTTACCATTGATTGATCTAATTTTTTGTTTAATTTTCAATTTTTTTATGTAATGGTATGATATTTTATGACCACCGATGACTTGTAGACATTTGTAATTTGCGGGACTCCGGTGACTATAATAGGTTGTGACTGGACTGAAAAAATTTGTGATGTTTTTGTGACTATTTTTGACCACCAGCAACTCGCCAATAATTATAACTTGTGTGACTCTGGTGACTCGTCGTGATCACTGCCCGGGGGTTGTGAGTCAATGTTCAATGGTTGTGACTTATCATGACTCATTGTCCATCAATTGTGACTCATTGTGACTTATCAAAAATGAGTTGTGACTTGTCGTCTTTGTGACTTGTCGTGACTCGCTGTCCTCTAGTTGTGAGCCCATAAATCATCTTCTGGTGATTGTGACTCGTTGTAAGGCAATTGTGACTCGCTGACCGCTATAACTTACTTTTGTACGAGCCTGATCTTGGAAAACAATCCTATACCCACTTTATATGTGATTCGTGTAAAATTTTTATTTGTATTTGTTAATATCCCTTTTATATTTTGGGTCATTTAACTTATTTTATAGGGTTCTTTATATAAAAAGTTCCTTTTCAAGTATGCATCAATTTTTACACCTTAAAAGTAAATAAAAAGGAAAACAAGAACAAATAGGATTGATATATATATGTGTGTGTAAATTGGATAAGTTGTAACTGCTAGGCCAACAATCTTTCTATTGATCCTTATTTTATGCTAACTAACTTTTCTTTTGGAGTACTCCGAGCTCGATCCCCCACAAATTGGATGATGAAACTCTTTGCCAACTCTTCCTAGGACTTGATGGAGTTCGGAGGTAGCTTCTTGTACCAGTTGCTTGGTTTATCTCCTAACGTTAAGGGAAAAGATCGACACATTATGACCTCAGAGGCTCCTTGTAGCTCCATTCAAGTCACATACCTATCTAGATGTGCCACAGGGTCGGTAGTTTTGTCATATATGTTTTCCATTGGGGTTTTGATTTTCATCATAGGGGCAGATTGGATTTCAGCTGACAGGGGCAAATTTTCCATAGGAAAAGCTATTTTCACTAGGCTCAGCTCCCTGTTGAGGGGTGTAACGCCTCGAGTTCTAAGTACCAGAGTCACTACTAAATCCATTATATTTCTTTAGAAAATGCGGAAATCAAATAATTAAATAAATAAGTGTGGAATTTTTTTTTTAAAATTAGCATTTTATAAAGACCAAATATCGATAATCTCAATCCATTGAGAATGTTTTAACAAAAATAGTCTAAATGTAAAATAAACGAAACATTGAGTCCTGAACTAAATTAATCAACATTATTTAACATTAAATGCTAATGTCTTTTCAGTTGCCACCACTGATCTAGTCGCTGCCAACTCCAAAACTTGAAATGTTTTGAAATAAAGGGTTAATGTTTCGAAAAAGCACCCAGTAGATTCCGCATGCTAAACTTTAAACATGCAATACATAATATATATATATATATATGCAGATATTCTCATATACTCATCCAATTAAATATGTGGGTTTGAAAATTCAAGCAAGCTAAATATATATGTCTGTGGGCTTGCCAAACTGGCGAGCTAAGTCTGTGGGCTCCCGATTAAGGTGAGCTATATTATACACGTACTTTCATATCAATTTTATGAATCACATAAAGCAGATGTATAAACGCATCACACGTAATTGCATAATATCCTTCATATATAGTACGCACATATATTTGAAAATAACTTTAAATAAGCAATCTACCTTAATATGCTTTTCTTTCACATTTGAACTAGAAATCAAAATGTCAAGTGACCGCACGCCTCGTCTAGACAAATAAATAATTAACGTTAGAAATTTTGAAATAAATAAGGTTTGAAAAAAAAAAATAAAACAAACAAGAATGTGGAATAAAGTTGGGAACTTTGAAAATTTAGTTTAAAATAGCTAACTTTAGAAGTTTAGGACTACAAAAGGATTTAACGAAATCTGAGGGACTAAAATCAATTAAGGATAAACTATTGGGGTTGATTTGTATAAAAATTGAACTATAGGGACTCTGATTAAATACTCACGTTCTGGATAAAAGATCTCAGGTTTGAACCACACCAACCCCTCCATTGTCCTATATTCACCTTCCCTTGTATTTGAAATGAAAAAAAAAACTCCTTTCTTTAAATCCGGGCCTTAATTTACACATGCATCATGCGGTACTTTATAATAAAAATTAAATTCATAATCGAGTTTGTATAAAACTTATTTTTTCTGATGCACTTCTCTCCTATAATTTTTGTTCACGACAAGTGGCATGGGTGCGGATTTGCCACCGTTTGCTGGACATTGGATACTGGTGCCTTCTTCCTCACATAATTTGTTTGTAGATTTGACTCCCTGATGCAATATTTCAGCAAAACTTTCATCAATAGATGCAAAGTAAATTGCGACAATCTGGGTTTCCTACGCGTTGAACCTTCGATTGCAAATTGAGGATCCAAGTGTGATTTGGATTGATTTTCAGGTTATGTTGTCTCCTTGAAGATGATCTATGGGATAAAAAAGTCGCTTTTTTGGTACGATATGTGGGTTAAAGGAGTCATTGAATTTTTTTTTTTTTGTCTATATGTTTTGGAAATGGATGATGGGCGGGGTCAACGTCTCAGGGTGAGGGAGCTATGGCATTATAGATCGAAGATATGGGTTTAGGATTGATGCCGGTTTTATACACCATACATTTGGACATTGGGTTTGGATCAGTGGCATTTACTTTAATTAGTTTAGATTTATTTCTTTGTTTTGGATTTTATTTTGTTAGTCGCTGTATTTTACACCACATTTTTATGAACGGGTATTTTGGGCTTACTGTATCGAATTGATGAATCCAAATTTATAGGTAATTTTGGATTCATGTATTTCATATTTCTTTTCTTTTTATCCCTCTCCTTTTCTTTGGAGCAACTTTTACTCTTATTTTTTTATTAGTGCGACGTATCTTTTATAGCAATAATAATTATTATCATTGTTATTAGTTCATTTATCTCCGAATTAAATTATAAGATTTTCTTTTACTATTTTGTATTATAATATCAAGCTTCTAAGATTAATATTTTCCATTGAGATGAAAACGTGCCAGGGTGAGTATCTACAAATTTAGTCCATCCAAGCAATTCCTTTGTTTGTGCAGTGTCCTTGGCAAAAATTCCACAAATGACATCTTGCAAACATAAAATAACAAGTTAGCATCTTGCAAGATTATTAAACGAACAAACATTATTAAATAACCGAAGGTAAAAAATTATGCCAAAAAAAATCCCACAGGCCTACTTGGAATGGGAGAAACGAGTGGAGTCAATGTTTGATTAGTTGAAAAAGGTAAAGTTGGAAGTCATGGCTTTCACCAATTATGCATTGACTTGATGGGACCAATTAGTGACTTTTAGGAGAAGAAATGAGGAGAGGCCGGTAGAGACTTGAGTAGAATTGAAAGGAATAATGCGTAAAAGGTATGTCCCTAGTCATTATTATCGGGAACTATACCAAAGGTTGCAAACACTTACCCTAGGTTCTAGAACCGTGAAGCAATCTATAAGGAGTGGAGATTGCAATGATTAGGACTGATGTTGTGGAGGATCAGGAGGCTATGATGGCTAGGTTTTTGAGTGGGTTGAACCGGGAAATAGCCAATGTGGTTGAACTACAACATTATGTCAAGATTGAGAAGTCAGTGCATAAAGCCATTAAAGTGGAGAAGCAAATTAACATGAAGAAAGTGGCAAAATATTCCTTGGGGTTTGAAAGTGGTTAGCTGAGAGAAGAAGTTCAGAATAAGGTTGAGCGGGTATTAGAGGCACCAAAGAAAAATGAGGGTGTTTTGGATAGAGGAAAGGCAAAAATGGTTCCAATACAAGCCAGGAATAGAGATACACAGTGCTTCAAGTGTCAGGGCTATGGACACATGGCGGCTGACTGTCCAAACCAAAATACCATGGTTATTAAAGGAGGAGAAATAGTGAGAGATGAGAGTGGTGATGAAAAAAAAGATTTAAAAATCGAGAATGGAGATGATTATTCATTATAGTGAGGATCTCGAGGCAATTGGATTGATGACAGTTCCTGAATCTTTGATGGCTACAAGAGTTTTGGATATACCAATTGAAGTTAAAAAGGGATAGTCTCAGTGAATAAATGTGTTTCATACTATGTGCAATATCAAAGATAAAAATTATTGTATGATAATAGATGGTGGAAGTTGCAGAAATGTGGCAAGTAAGAATATGGTTGAGTTAGGATTGTGTACTTTTCCACATCCAAATACATATAGACTTCAATGGTTGAATGAATGTGGAGTCGTTAAAATCACAAAGTAGGTGAAATTGAACTTCTCTATGGGGACATATCAGGATGAGGTGTTTTGTGATGTGGTTCTGATGCATTCCACTCATGTACTTCTAGGAGGACCATGGCAATTTGACAGGAAAGTTTTATTTGATCGTTTTAAAAATTCCTATCATTTTGAAAAGGATGGTCAATCTATTGATCTCGTGCCGTTGACTCCTAAAGAAGTGTACATGGATCAATTGTTGGTAAGAGGAGTTAGAGAAGAAGAACAAAGCCTGTGAGCATGGAAGAAGAAAAATGAGCAGTTGGGGACTGGAAGGAATAAGAATTTTTCAAACTTACCTCACTCCAAATTTTCTACTTCGCAAGTAATCCATGGTGGGTGAGCTGAATTCTCTTTAGATTCAAACTAATAGTCAAGTTAAGGAACAATAATGGAGGCCTAAAAACATCCTTGGAAAGATGAAGGAGGAAGTAAATGGCGTGACTTTTGCAAAGAAGCCATTTGGAGGTACAAAACAGCATCATCAAATTTTTGGGACAAGCCAATGTGATGAAAATAATTTACATAGAACTATAATATATTGAGTGAGGAGTCTAACGAGTTTTTCGGATTTCAATTATGAACTTCCTACCAAAAGTTATGCATGTTGTAACTCAAGTTGCTAGAGGTGTGCTACCAGATGGAACCTTTATAAGACCAGTTACGGCTGAGTTTAGAAGGTGTCTGAAATGTGTGGCCTTACGTGCAACCTTATGCAGACGTACCGGAAAGCTTTTCATAATTTTTATTTTATTTTTAATTTCTTTTTTTCATTTTTGGTATTTTCTTGTTTTCTAAGATAACCAAAACCTTCCTTATACTATATAAACCATTTTCATAAAATTCAAGTTTTGAGATAATTTTAGGACTTATTGCACTTTCTGCATTCTCTTCAAGAGAAAGTGATTTCTCTTACAATTAAATCGTGTTCTCTTCGTGGTGATTTGAAATTACTCGTCTCTAGTGGGATTATCTTGGTCCGATCTATCTTGTTTGAGTTCCTGTTTGGCGTTCGTTGTTTCTAAGCACAGGTGCAAAATTTCTTAAGTCCTACAAAGCAAACTGGGTTTTTAGCTTTATTGGGAAACACTAATTAATTGGCATAGCATTCATATACAGGCTCGCATCACTCTCTTTCCCCATCTTTCACCTCTCTATCTACTGCGTAGCATGCATTCTCTCCCCTCCCTCTATCATGCAACTTTCCCTTTCCCAATATCTCAATTTGTCTGTCAATAATCACCCACTGTAGTTTTTCCCTAATTTGTTTGCCCTAATTACATTTAAGTGAAGTTGGAATAGAAGCTGGAAGCATTTTTCCTGAAGAGATTAAGAACATGAATGGCTGATTTGGATGGTGGCTGGTGAATTGGTGTTACGGACTAATTTTCAAAATTGTGGTTCACGATTTGGGGGATTTACATTTTCAAGTGATTTTGAGATGTGGAACCGATTTTCAGTCTTAGCTCAAACTTAGGATGTGAGATTTTTTTTTTTTAAAAAATTAATTCTCTTGTTCATTACTTTGTAGGCTGCTACAATATGGCACAGGAAAAGTTTTAGCTCTTACAGATGTATTTGCGTCTTTTAATTCAAGTCTAGAAGCAATTAAAGTGGTCAAGAAGAAAGGGGCTCTGCAATGCAATCATGTGATCATCACTCAAGCTTCTCCAAATAGTAAGATTCTCTACTTTATCTTTCTTTTTCTTTTTTTGCAAGGGTAATGACATAATTGTTTGATGTAGCTTGTGGGACTGCTTATGGATTTTCTTTGAACTAATTTACTATGTTATTGCCTCTCTTTGCCGAGCAAATTAGATTGGTGGACTGAAATTTATGTAGGAAATATTTGCTAGATAGATTAGATGCTGACAAAAGTACATGCAAAGTTTAAAACATATATAGGGGGCACAAAGATATTTAAAGCCACTTTTTCTTTCTCGGGATTGCATTATTCTCCCTGTGTGAAATAATTATCCTAACCATGTTTGATTTTTATCTTTCTTGGCTGTTAAATTGATGTGTGTGTTTAGGTGAATTGGCAGCTGAAATTGACGTAACACCCCTCTTATTCCAGCTGTTGTGTGTGCTAGGGATTGGAAATGGCAGAGTTAGGGACTGTGGGTAATTGTTTATACCAAAGGTGTGGCAGATTGGACCTATTATGGCTATAATCGCATGTGTGTTATATGGGTTGCAATGGTTTATAGATTAAGACAACTGTGTCATTTTCATATTTTCAAGTTTCATGTCTTCAATCTCAAATACCCACAGCCTCCAACTCTGCCATTCATTACTTAGTAATTTTGTTAAATATTGCATTAAATAAAAGTAATTCACTCAAGAAACTTGAATTTCTTTCTGCATACACAATTTCTCTAAAATGGTGTCTAGAGAACCACCACAGATTCTTGCATTCGTTCCATTCCATAGTTTAAATGAGCTTATAAATATCATCTGCATTAAATGATTCAAAAGAATTTTTGGATCCAAAACCAGACTAAGGATTCAACTGTTGTCTTCTTGAATCTTGAGTTCAACTTTGTCAATTGAAAATATATGACTTCATTAAAAATATCAAAGTGATAATAATGTTCAATAGTGATTTGTCTCTGACCACAACCAATATTGCTACTTAGGTCAGGTATGATAATTCCATGTTTTAAGCAAAGTTCTTTGACTCCCTAGAGAAATTTCTTATGAAATGAACGGTAATTAAACAATAAAAGACAAAGAACACGCATATTTGTTTTATGTGAGAAACCCTATAATGGGGAGAAAAACCCACGCGCAGAGGTAAAGAAAATCTACTATATCAAAGATGGATACAAGAGGAGATAATTATTATGGCACAATTACAATGGTCCTACCACATCCTATATATAGGTGATAAATAGGCCCTAATCCAAGTAGATTCAGGATATGCAAGTCATAAATTCTAGTAGGATTAGTAGATACATGTTGTAAATCCAAGTAGAACTGGTAGATGCATGCCATAAATCCTACTACTTGTAGAATTAGTAGAAGCGTGCAATAAATCCTAGTTCTCGTAGAACTGGTTCATCTTCAACATTGTTACACTGCAAGATTTTGGGTTGGGTAAAATAGAATTCGGGTCACCAAACTCTAATAAAATTTCTCCCAACCTTTTTCCTTAACTCTAGAAGAAGAGTTTTACCAGTAGAAACATATCCAATAGCAGCTAAAATGTCAACAGATTCCTTTTGAAAGGCTTGGCAAAGAAAATTAGTAATCTGCATAATGGCCCTCATTACATGCAAGGCAAACACAAAATCAAAGCTTTTTATATTGTTACAAGCACCACAAACATCTGCTGGAGCCTTAGAATTTAAATTGCTATCAATGACATCTGTAAGCACCTTGTAAGTTGCAGAATGTATCTCTATCATACTCTAAATAGATTCATAATGAGATCCCCAACGAGTAGCACCTGAGTGCTGTAAAGCTGTCATTTGGTTAGCTCTTCGTCCACATTGACAATCCTCACTTGCCAACATATTCTCAATCTCTATTCTATGTGCAGCTTGCAATTCAGACGTGTGCTCTTCCGATCTAGCTTGACAAGGTTAATGACATTATCCAATACGGATCACATTGCTTTGCTATAGTAACCAATGTCAATTGCAATCTATGAGCAAAACAATGGACATGATATGCATAAGGACAATCCCTAAGAAACAATGCTTGCAATCCAGATCGGAAGAGCGTCGTGTAG
>CAVNYN010287436.1:0-21990 GCA_963692815.1 Nyctanthes arbor-tristis
TGAGCTACAGTCTAATTCTTTTCTGGATTTTTAGGTCCCGGAGGCTGCAATTTTCTTCATTGAGGATGGGAAAAAGGTTCCTGCGGCGTAAGTGCTGACAACATATTGTCCACAAAAGGATATCTCACATCAAAGACTCTCCAATCAAAAGTTTAGGATTACTCTTAAATTGCCATTTTAATAACTATCCTCACACTCATGGTAATATGCTCGAAAATTGTCTTATGATGGTGGAATGTGGATGCGTGGAAAGTAATGAATCGACCCATAAAGAGGCCACAATGCTGTTTTTGTGATTCTGATTGTGCATTTTGATATGACTCATAAAAGTTTTGGTTTTAGATGGTTTTGGTCTATTTATTTTTATATATTTATCTTTGCATTACCTGACTGCCATAATTCCTTACCCACTCCCTACATGATCATGCCTTGTTTGTGAAATTAAGAATAATGCTATTTAATAGCAATGGTGTTTGGCACCAATCTAGGTGACAATTAATGTGGCATTAAATGATATAAATGAAATTAAATGAATAAATAAAGGACTCACTAAATTGAACTGATCATTTAATGCTACTTTAATATGGTGTCTAGCACCAGTGGTTAAATAGCATTACTCTGAAAGTAATAGGCGCTTGATTGTTGCATTTAGTTCTAGTGTCCAAGCATATATTTAAGGGTCCTGTTCAAACGCCAGACAAAATTCTTATATCTGGAAACAAAAATTTCATAGATTTCGGGTCCATGTCAACCTTTGTGATCCCAACTAAATTGCTTTTAACTTCATATTTGGCTTGTTAGACTCTTAGTTCCGTTAAACTGTCAGACATATCTAGTGGCATATTGCTACCAAGTGCACGCTACACTTGGCATGATCACGTTAGACAATTAACATGTTGGTTGTCCCAATGTGGGTACGTCACATAGGATGACTGGTGGTATAATGTCGTCAAATGTTTAGCATTTGAACAAAATTAGCTCGACTATTGTAATGTCCAAGAGGAAATCAAATTGATCTGCATATGAACTCTTACATGTTATGTATCCCAACATAGGACAGGCAATTGAACGTAAGTACGTTGTTTCCCTCCCTCAATTGCATTGCCGTGGAGAATGTCTCTTGTCAAGTTATATTCAATAAGAGCATCTCTAATGGGGAAAAATTCAAGTACTCAAAAAGTATATTATTATGGTACTCCACTCTAATGAAAAACTCGCACATGGGATTTTGGGTTCTATTTTTGTGACCCTTAAACTCATGTGTGGGCTAGTGATTAGTCTGGAGTATTATATTTCGGTACTCCTCCGGATATCTTCTCCTCCAATGGTATGTATGGATTTTTGTATCAGTTAAATAGATGGGTGTGCAAATTATGTAAATGCGCAGTTGAACCGTGAAAATGACTCTCGAGTTGGCTCCTATTATATTTTTTTTAGTGGAAATTAGTCAATACCTTCCCATTGACCATTGTATTTAGGAAAATACTGTTTCCAATTTTTAATTAGTAAATTACAGATGTTGAGTTCTTTTAATTGCAAGAATACGTTCATGATTTTTGGTTTAAAAAATATTTTTTAATTAAATTTTTAGGATTTTAATGTTGTTTTCCTCTCCGCCATCCCCCCCCCCCCAATTAACGCAGTGGAACGCTAATCTTAGGGTCTTCCCAATTTGTACGCTTCTCACCGGTCTCCTCATCGTCTCTCTCTCTCTCTCTCTCACCCCTATTATCTGCTGTAATTACATCGTATCATTCTCAATCGTGTACAACGTATATCGTTTGCAATCTTGTACAGGGAATATCGGCTGCAATCTTGTGCTGGGTCTCATTCTCTTCACAGTTCTGGGTCTTAACTGCAGCGGCGGAGGTTCTGAGATTTATCCGCCGGTAACCGTGTAGTCCATTCCTCCACTGAAGTTCATTGTCCTTGGTTTGGTTATTTGCGGAAATAGAACGGTATGTATTTCTCCCTTTTTTTGCATAAAAAGATATCTAAATTGACTGGAAACTGAAAGATGAAGGAGCCGATCTGCAACTGTTTTTCCGGCGACTGTAATAGGATAGGCAGTTTTTTCAACTTTTTTTCATTAGTATTTTTGAAAATTTTCAGTAGTTTCTGAAATTTTTTCATCCAATTTATGTTTTTATCAGATAAATGAAGCCCGTAAAATTTCTAACCTTTTTGGATTTTTGGAATGCTGCTCCCAAGATTGTAAAAATTGTAGTGCTACATTTTGCTTTCGATTTTTATCATACACATTTATGTAATTTGTAGTGCTGCATTATGTCTGACATTTTTCGTTGTTCTCCAATGTACTTTGTAGTGCCCATTCGACGCCAATGAACGACAGAGAGCCGGCAACCTGAAGCAAACATGCACCAGCGTTGAACCCAACAATTTCATCATTAGTTAATCAAGGAATTCCCTCCGTTTGCCATTTTTGCATAAGAAAAAAACTCGGTTTTGGAATGTTGCTGTGTGTTCTACAGGGGAAAAAAAAAACACAATACCGGTGAATCGTGACCAAATCAATGCCGAAAGTTTCACTCACGTTACGTGCTCTTCGGAATATCTATGTGCTATTGAATAAATTACACGATTTGCAATAAATTACATAGATGGCAGTCTATATAATTTATACAAACTTATAAATCACGTTACTTGTATTAAAATACAGTGTTGTAATAAATTACGTGATCTGTAATAAATTACATAGATGGTAGTCGTGATTTGTAATAAATTACATAGATAGTAGTAAATGTAATTATCTCGTTTAGATTTTCCGACATATTTTTAGAACTTGCACTATTGAGATCGGAGTACATAATTTGTAATAAATAAATTACATAGATTACATGATCTCTAATAAATTACATAGATGGTAGGCTATGTAATTTATACTAGATTTGAAATAGATTACATAGATTTGTAATAAATTTATTTGAATAGTTCTTAAATTGTTTATACAAAGATTACGTAATTTGTAATAAATTACATAAATGATAGTCCCCATGATAGGCAGGCACCTAAATAGAAAATTACAACTTTAAAAAATAACATAATACAAATGATTACACAATGTAATGTGTAATAAAATACAAAGTAATGTAACATGACTCGAAAAAGGACTAAGCAACGTATAACCTGACCAAGTATATGCGTCCAGGCATATTAGATTCTAATTATTTTCTCTATTCTAATTATTTTGTTCATGTAACTTGTCTAATTAATGACAAGTTAGTAAAATACAAAGTAATGTAATATATTACATGACTCGAAAAATGACTAAGCAACGTATGAACAAGCCAAGTATATGCGTACTCATCCGGAGAACGAAGATACAAGTGTAAACTAATTCAAGAGAATAACAAATCATCCACCACTTCAAGAATACAGTGTTGTAGTAAATTACATGAGTCGAACAAGGGAAGAAAACTAATTATATGTGTGGTAATTCGAAGAAGAGAATACAAAAGAAAACTAATTCAAGAGAATAACAACCCATCCACCGAGTACGACTGCATGTGTATGTGTTTGAAGTCAAATTATAACAAATTTCACTTGCTGTGTTCAACGTGGCTGACCATGTGTAACCTTTAAAATAGATCTGTGCGATTTCTTCCTTTCCTTGTGTACAAGAATCTTTCCTCGCTTGTTTCGTATGTAATTTGTCTATATTTTTTTGTTTTCTCTACACTATTCTTGTTTGATGAGGACGATGACTATTCTTGGATGAGAGAGAAACCGTTGTAATGGATGACAATTATGGAAGAAAGATGATTAAGGAGTTTTAAATGGGTAGGATTCTTATTTTTAGAATATCATGATAATTATGTAATTAACTGATGATAATTATTGTTAGAATTAAGTTAGACGGTTATTTTTTTGATGAGAGATCGGTTGTAATTAATCTTCCCTAATTGATTTTGAATTTTTTATTATTTTCAATATATATTATCTTCAAAAATAGAGAGGAAGTATTTTTGCATAAAAAACAACTACAAAGACCAAAATAGTTACAATTCATAGTATTTTTCCAATTACATACAAATGTATCTACTTACATCAAAATTTTCTTTTTTTTTAAATCTTAAAAATTAAAAAAAAGAGAAGTATAAAATTGCACCTTTGATTTTTTTTTTATTTATTTATTACGAGAAGGGAGCGGGTGGTAACTATGCACGTTTGTTTTTGGAGAGGGGAGAGATTGTGACGCCCTTACTTAGAGCCCAAGCACATAAGGTCCATGTATAATTAATTAGTCCATTTATTTTATAATCTAAGTCCAATATTATGTATGAGGATGCAGGACATTTTTATATTTAAGTGGTAATTAGCTGAAATTCACCCATTGACCATTATAATTTGATTAATACTCTCAATTATAATTATTTTAGTTTTTGTAATAGTTGTTGAAAACAAATCGCAAAAATACTTACATTAATAATATTTTGAAAAAAATTTAAGAAAAAAACTGGAAAACACTAAACAAATTACCCAAAAAAAAAATCAATGCAAATATAAAAAAAATAAGACTCCTACCTTAATTAAAACTCTCACATTCTCTTTCATCTCAAATCATTATCAGTTAAAACCATCATCTCCATCTCTTCAAACACCACGTTGACTTCAACACTAAGACCAGAATCGAAGGAGGAAAAATTCTAATAATTTCATACGAACAATCGGGGGAAGAGTATTACACCACGTCGATTTCAACACCATTTTTTATTTTTTTATTATTATTATTTTTCTCTTTATCCTTGTAACCGCCCATTTGTGTATATTTGTGTATAATAATTCATAATTTGAAGGTTTCATCTCTCTTGTGATTCTTCCTCCTTTGGATTATGCGATAAATCGAGAAGCTCCCAAACTTGGTAATGTTGGTAATGGTGTCGGGAATTTCTTAGTTCAATAGTGTAAGTGCTTGGTAATGTAATGTGTAATAAATTACATGGTAATATAGTAAATTACATGGGTTGAAAAAAAAATGACACAACATATCAACAATATGTCATAAACGATGACACAATGTAATGTGTAATAAAATACACGGTAATGTACATTGTGTAATAAATTATATGGTAATATAGTAAATTACATGGATCGGAAAAAGAATGACACAATGTATCAACAATATATCATGAACGATGACACAATATAATGTGTAATAATTACATAGTAATGTAGTGAATTACATGTGTCAAAAAAGGAATAAAAAAGCAGATTATGTGTAATAATTCGAAGAATAGAAGTTTTTCCTCCTTTGATTCTGTTCTTGGTGTTGAAGTTGACGTGGTGTTTAAGGAGATGGGAGAAGAAGGTTGTAACTGACGATAATTAGAGATGAAAGAGAACGAGGGAGTTTTAGTTAATGTAGGAATCTTATTTTTAATATGTGCATTAAATTACATGTTAATATAGTAAATTACATAGGTTGAAAAAAGAATGACACAACGTATCAACGATATATCATAAACGATGACACAATGTAATGTGTAATAAATTACACGGTAATGTACAAAATTACATGGGTCGGAAAAAAGAATGATACATTGTATCAACAATATATTATGAACGATGACACAATGTAATGTGTAATAAATTACATAATAATGTAGTAAATTACATGAGTCGAAAAAAGGAATGAAACATAAAATTATATGTAATCATTCGAAGAATAGAAGTTTTTCCTCCTTTGATTCTGGTCTTGGAATTGTTGATGCCAAATTTTGCTTTCGACTCAACAAACAAAATTTATTTTTACAGAAAACTCGCGTAATGATCGATATGAGCTATAAAAGAAAAAAAGAATCAAGAATCTCTGTTATAGATGGGCGAATACGAAGTTTAGAAGACAAGGGGAATGAGAGTTTGGGTGTCGAACCCTTTCTCATTTTTGTTTGCCTATACTTATAGTGCACCATTGCCCTTTGCTTGGGAGTGATGATTACAAACATTTATTGTGGCCCCACATGCATGACACAAAGGTCTAATTGACTGAGAATAGACCCTCCTTTTTGACTATCAGTTGTCTGAGTAGCGTACGGCACAAGTCATTGCCATATTGTACTCAATGTAGGGTTTTCAGGGATAAGGTTTTTCACGTGGACTCCCAAGCGTCTGCAGAGTTAGTATGCCCGTTACATTGGTTGGATCACAACTTTTGGCTGAGGCGCCTGTGAGCTCGTTGGCGAGGTGCCTGTATGCCCTCGGCCACGAGAGGGGCAAAATAAGACTATCCTTGATGTCGCTGAACTGAGCCACTACATATTGCGATCGACAGGTATACAGGTCGCTGGGTTAAGCGAGGCTCTTAGGGCCTACTCCCAAGACCCAGTGACCGTCGACCTTCGACATGTGTTGACTATCCGCGATCTGATGAATACAAAATGCCCCCTCAAGGTCGCTGTTCGTGATGCCGAAGATCAGCGGCCTTGAAAATGTGCAGGCAGTTTACCCTATAACTTTTGCCGTTTGAAATCTACCCTTTTGAATTTCGAAATTAATTCGCCTTTCCACATGGACGCTGTTTAAATGAGTGGCGTGTTCTAGGAAACCCCCAGGCGTAATCATTAAATTGATTGGTGCGTTTTCATTTTCCGAATAAATGTGTGGCCATCAAGCTGCATTTCCTACTCCTTTTTAAATCCTTCATCCCACTCCTATCTCTTCTTTCATCTGTCATCTATCTCGACTCAAGAATCCTTTGTTCAAAGGCTTTTAGAGAACTTTGCTTCTTTAGATAATTTTTTCATTATTCCTGAGGCTTTCGGGTAACTTTTGGGACAAATCAGTATGACGAGTGAAGGAGAAGGGGTCTCTCGGGTTGGCACTAAATGCTCCAGCGGGAGAGAAATGGGGCCGGTGATTCAGGCAATCTTGGCAGAGAGCATGGATGATGAAGTGGTGGCGGAGGCAAGTTTAAGCGGATGGCCTCCAGCGGCGGCGCTCACGGAAGAGGATTTATAGTAGGCGGCTAAGGATATTCCCTCTCACGTGACGGAGGAGGACCTGCGCGTCATTCGTCGCAGTTGCAACTTGCCAGATGATGTTGATTTATGGGTCCTCTATGAGGGAGAGAGGGCCTATAACGCTCTGAGGGGTGTGTAGCCGTGAACACAAAGATGTTCGAAGCCGGGTTCAAGGTTCCTCTCCCCAGACCTGTGACCAGATTGTTGCAGTTTTGGTTACTCCTACTCAGATCCCACCAACTAGGTGGAGGACCATCATAGGGGCCTTTTCCCTATGACAACGCAGGGGCTGGGGTATCCCAGCCTTGAGGATTTGATTCCTATTATGCGTTGAAGTCCTCGCCTTTAGGAGGCAAAGGCTGGCACTACGTGTCAGCTCGGCAGAAATCAGGCGGTCAGCGCCTTTCGGGCAACATGGTGAAGGGGATCTGGCAGTCCGTCTTGGACTGGAAGGAAAATTGGTTCTGGGTAAGAGGCAACTGGAGGATCCCATCGAGCTCGGACCATCATGATACAAATGTGGTGACGAGATTTATGAAAATCAGTGAGTAGCTGCCAATTAGTGTTTCTCCGGGGCTACCGAGCTAATACTTAATTTATTTCTTTTCTGTTTCAGAGGAAAACAAGCCACAGTTGATATCTCTGATTTTCTATAAGCGGGCTGAAGAGGTCGCGAAGTTGGAAAAAGAAGATCGCCACGCCAGAAACCTTACCAGCGAGGACTCTTTGATCGAGGCCGGGATATCAGCGCCCATATCGGAACGTCGTACCAGTGCCCCTCATCCTGGTAAGTTGAAATTTTATAGCGAGCTCATTTCTGATTGTATGGTGGCCAAATGCTAACATCATTTCTTCCTTCTTCAGGTAAGAAGGTTCACTGAGAAAATGCCCAGAGAATGGGGTCGT
This sequence comes from Nyctanthes arbor-tristis, assembly GCA_963692815.1. Classification (NCBI taxonomy): domain Eukaryota; kingdom Viridiplantae; phylum Streptophyta; class Magnoliopsida; order Lamiales; family Oleaceae; genus Nyctanthes; species Nyctanthes arbor-tristis. The sequence goes on from CAVNYN010287436.1 coordinate 7,887, forward strand.
TTGAGGAGGTCAACGCCGCTCTGGAGAAGAAGGAGCAGAGAAAACGTCAGCGAGAGAAGGCAGCGGGAAATAAGGTCACGCCTGCCACTCATCTGGTTATGGCGGACCCCCCAACAAAGCGCTAGATGGTTGAGCCTTCTCCTACTCTCCCGGGCTAGATCGGAAGAGCTAATTCTTTGCCCCTAGTTCCGGCGTCAGGCGGCAAGAAGTTGTCGACTCGGGAGAAAGGACAACTGGACCTGCTCACAGACGATCTGCTCCTCTCGGTTTAGCAGAATAGGCTGGCTACCCTGGAGAAAGTCAAAGATAAAAGGCCCAAGGCTCTGCTCCATTTCAACCTCGCCAAGAGGCCGCTAGAGGAGTTGCCTGGGAACGTTACTGACACAATGAACTACGTGGCCCGGAGCTAGTCGAAGAAGTGGGAGAATTATGCGGCTTCCATGTCCATCTTGGAAATTCATCAGGCGTGGGCAGTCATGGGGGCCGTTCAGCCATTTTGGGGCAGTACGCCGAGGCTCGCCTTTGCGGGGTCATTAGTGACACCAAGAAGATTACCCGGGAGGCCGGCGAGGCAGCTAAGGCGAAGGAGGAGGCTGAGCTAGCCCTGATGGAGAAGGAGCAGGACCCTGCCGTTTCCATGGATGAGGCCGCTATACTGCGGAACGAGCTGGAGGCCTCGATCTAGAAAATCGAGGGGCTGGAGGGCACGCTGGGGACTGAGAGGTCAAATCATGAGCAGGCAATAAAGAAGGCAGAAAGTCCGGCCATGTCCAAGGAGTTGATAGGGTACTAGGAGGCCATAGTCAAGTACAAGGCCTCAGAAGAATACAAGCAGGCAAACGCCGGGCTGTATTATGAAACGGCCAAAACACTTCTTGGAGAGGTCAAGAAAACCCGGCCTGAACATGACTTGGCTTTCCTTCAGGAGCAAGTGGCCAAACTCAGGCAAGATTGCGGCTACAAAAGCTCAGATGATGAGGACAATGAGGCTGCTGCTCCAGCTGGCGAGGAGGTTGAGGTTCCTGCTTCGGAGGACCAGGCCTGATTCCCCCTTTTTCTTTATTCCCCAAGTTTACATTGTAAAAGTTTTTTACATGAATGAAGAAGATTTCTTTTTGTACAACTGTCTGTTTGCTTGCACAATTTTGTTGCCTTACTGTTTCTCGCAATTACTCGTGCAATCCTCCGACCAAAGTGTTAAGGCGCTTAACCAGAAGCTCGTTCTAGTTTAGGCCATGGACCATGAGTCTGAGTAGGGGTATGTACAAGTGTTGGGCTGCTGAATTATAAATATGTTCCAGTTTTAGTCGTGTGACCTCGCTAGCCAAATGCTTGGTTCAGTTTTGTTTGCAGACCTGCTGACTTGGATGTGAGGTTGCTGACGTATAAGTTAAACCTTTTTAGACGAGTGTTAGGTTGCGAAACCTTACTCGGTTATAGATTTATCCTTTGTGGGGCCATGGAGAAGTAAGGACGCAAGTGTTAAGCAAACTAGACAATTGTTAAAATTGATACCCGGTCATTGATAAGACTTCTTCAGATACTCCGCATTCCAGGGATGCATTAGTTCGTCCTCGTACATGTCTTCGAGCTCGTACGCCCCATTTGACAAGACTCGTCTGACTCGATAGAGACATTTCCAGCTGCGGTCCAAGGTCCCAGAAGCTGGCTCTCTAGAAGAGAGGAAGACTTTGCGCAGGAGTAGGTCACCAACATCAAACCGGCGGGCTTTGACCTTCGCGTTATAGAATTTGGCACATTTCTGTTTATATGCCGCATTTCTGATGTCTGAAAATTCCTTTTTTCCCACTATAAGGCCAAGCTTACAAGCAAGGAGTTTATCATTCTCTACCTCGTTGTAGTGGGCCATTCTAACAGTAGGGACCTTCAACTCAACGTGGATCATGGCTTCAGCCCGGTATGTGAGAGAGAAAAGGGTCTTCTCAGTCGCAGTTCGATAGGTCGTTCAATAAAACCACAAAACTACAGGGAGCTCTTTAGCCCAGCCCCCCTTCAAAGCTTGAAGACGTCTTTTTAGCATTTGTTTGATGATCTTGTTGACAGCCTCAACTTGTCCGTTGGCTCGTGGGTGATGGGGCGTAGAATAAAATTTTTTTATGCCCAATTCTTCGCAAAACGACCTGAACCGCGCATTATCAAATTGTTTGCCGTTGTCCGTGATTATAACGTTTGGGACTCCAAATATGTAAACGATTGATTTCTAGATAAAACTTGTCGTCTTTTGTTCCATGATGGTGGCGACGGCTTTGGCTTCGACCCACTTTGTAAAGTAATCAACAGTAACGATGGCAAACTGGGTTCCTCCTCTGCCTTTTGAGAGTGGGCCGATCAGATCAATTCCCCACTTGGTGAATGGCCAATGTCCTGTAACTGGGGTTAACTCTTCTAGGAGGCTCCTAATCAGGGGGCGAATCTTTGACATTTGTCACAAGCGTTGGCGAAATCGATCTCGTCCTTTCGGACAATGTGCCAGAAGTATCCATGTCTTAGGATTTTATGTGCAAGAGTCAGCCCGCCTGAGTGGTTACCACAGGCTCCGGAGTGTATTTATTCTAAAATAGCTTGTGCCTCAGCTGGGCCGAGACACCTTAGCAGAGGTCTGGCGAAACTTCTCTTGTATAGCTTTCTATCGATTAGCGAAAATCTGGCAGCCCGATGTCTCAACTTTCAGGCCTTCATGCCTTGGGGGGCACTCCCTCATTTAAGAACTGGATGATAGGGTCCATCCCGTTATTTGAGGGGCCGACTTCTGTTGTTTTTATCTTCGCTTCGTCAATGGACGAGGTCGCTAACTTGCCAATTGGGATGCTACTCAGCTTGCTTGCCCCCTTACTGGTTGACAACTTAGCTAAAATGTTAGCATGGCTATTTTCAGCTCTCGGGATTCTTGTGATCTCAAAATGGTTTAGGTCATTCAGCTCTTCCAGAAGTCTGCACTGGTATTGGGAAAGCTTTTCACCCTGCACCTCGTAAACACCACTCGTTTAGCTTGCCAAGAGCTGAGAATCGCTCTTGATGATTAGCCTCTTGATGCCCATTGATTTTGCCATGCTGACCCCGTCCAGGACATCTTCATATTCAACTTCGTTATTTGTCGCGGGGATGTTGACAGTAATAATTCTCAGTGGGACTGACAATGACGATTCCAGCTCCAGAGGCGTGGCTCGTGGAGGAACTGTCAGCGTATAGTTCCCAAGTTGGTAGGCTAATGTCACTGAGGTCGGGCTCAGCGGGAGTGAGCTCAGCTATGAAGTCTGCTAGGGCCTGTCCCTTGATGGCGGTCCTTGGTTTATAGTTGATGTCATACTGGCTGAGTCCTATCGACCATTTGACCAAGCGACCTGATAGGTTGGGGTTTTTGAAGAATTTGCCTTAAATGAGCACTCGTTAGGACGTCGATGGTGTGCTCAAGGAAGTAAGGTCGGAGTTTCTTGGAAGCGATTATGAGAGCATGGGCGAGCTTCTCCATGGGGGGATATCTAAGCTCCGCAACCTGTAAGGCATGGCTTATATAATAAGCTGGGAGCTGACGCTATCCTTCTATTCTGATCAAGACCGCGCTGATTGACGAATCTGAGACGGCCAGATACAGGCACAACGTTTCCCCTGGTAGAGGTTTAGACAGTAGATGGGAAGAGGAGATGCGTTCCTTCAACTTAGTAAAAGCGGTCTGACACTCCTTTATCCTAGCGAATTCCTTAGATTTTTTGATGGCTTCAAAGAAAGGCTTGTATTTGTCTATAGATCATGACACGAACTGCTTGAAAGCTTTTGACGAGCATGTCGTCGATGTAAACCTCTATAGTCTTGCCGAGCTGGTCCTTGAACATGGAGTTTACCAGCCATTGATAAGTGGCCCCAGCATTTTTCAATCTGAATGGCGTCATCTTGTAACAGTAGAGCCCTCGATCAGTGATGAACAAGGTGTGCTCATCGTCAGCTAGGTGCATAGGGATTTGGTGGTAGCCAGAGTAGGCGCCCATGAAGCTCAACAGCTCGTGACCAGCTGTAGCGTCTGCTATCTGGTCGATTCTGGGCAATGGAAAGCTATCCTTAGGACATGCTTTGTTTAAGTCTATAAAGGTAATGCAGATTCTCCAGCTCCTATCGCCCTTCTTGACCATGACCGGATTGGCTACCCTCTGAGGATACCGTACTTCTTTTATGAACTTGTTTCCCAGTAGCTTGTCCACTTCTTTGGCTAAGGCCTCGTACCTCTCACTGTTGAGGGGGCGCCTTTTTTGCTTTACTAGTTTGGCCTTAGGATCGAGATTGAGTTTGTGGTAAGCATGCTTTGGGTCGATTCCCTCCATATCCTCGTGGACCCAGGTGAAAACGTATAGATTTCGTTTCAAGAACTGGATGAGCTGGGTTCTGATCGGTTCTTTCAACTGGGCCCCAATTCTAAGTTCAACCTCTGACCTTACGCCACTCAACTTTATCATTTTGAGCTCATCACAAGGGCTGGCTTGTGAACCGAAGTTGCTAGACCTCGGGTCAAGAGTGAGAATTTTCAGGAGAGGTCTTATGCTATTGACATGTTTCTGGCCCAGCTTGGGGCAGGTCGATTGGCTACCACGTATGACGGTAGTCCCCTGGCGGGTTGGGAATTCCATAGTGAGATGGAATATGGAAGTCGTGGCCCTTAGCTCGTGTAAGATGGGTCATCCTAATATGACATTGTAACCTGAGGGCGCGTCTACTATGAAGAACTCTGCGAGGATTCTTGCAGTGTGCATTTCGTCCCCTATTTCCACCGGGAGCGTGACCTAATTCTTAGCCTCCACCTGGTCCCCAATGAAGCCTTGGAGTTTAGCCCCACAAGGCTTGACGACCTTTTGGTCGATCAGTATTTGTTTGAAAGCGTTCCAATAGATAACAATCACGGTGCTGCCGTTGTCCACTAAAGTCTTGTGGATTTTGACACCCGCGACTGTCATGGCAATAGTTAAGGCGCTCACATGGGGACTAAGCTGACCGCTGTAATCTGTGTCGCTTAGGAAGAATGAGCTCACTTGAGTGGGGGGAAAGTGCTTCTTAGGTGAGTGATAACAAATACGGGCTTTACTCACGGGGACCTCGCCTCTGTCTGCCAGAACCATTCGAGTCAAAGGCACCGCTGGTGAGCATGCAGGCCTCAGTGGGAGGTTGGTTCTGTGGAGCTCGGGCTTCAAGGTCTGCTAAGGGATGATCTTGCATGTCCAGCCTTTGGCGACTTGTTATGTGTTCGTCCAAGTATCCTCGCCCATCAGCCGCTCAATCTCACGCTTTAGATGCCTGCAGTCGTCTGTACTGTGTCCCACGGCCTTGTGATGCCTACAATACTTTGATTGATCCGTATTCTTCACCTGCCTTTTCACAGGCTTTGGCTTAAGCAGGATTTGGTCATTACTCAAGAGGTTGAATAAGTATTCCACAGACTCATTGAAGACGGTGATCGACCCAGTTGGGGCCAATGGTCCTTGATCTTCCATTCGGTTAGAAGGTTCTCCTCTAAGGTCGCCCGGTCGCTTCCTTATTGTACCCAGCTTGTGGGCCTATGGAAGGACTGGTAGGTTACCTCGGGGAACTTGCCGAGAAGGGTTTGATCTTGGTCTATACGAGTGAGTGGGCGCTGAGCCCTTCCTCTTTTGCTAGTGGCCGCCTGGCCGTGGAGGCCTAGGCGATCTCGGCATTTTCGGGTCTTGATCGGGCCATGGGGCCGATTTGGTGTGAGTGCTGTTCCCGGACATATCTTTAAGGGAATTTGGTGTGGCCTCCGCGTTGGGGACCTGCCAGCTGGACCCTTGCGTTGGGTCGTGGCTTGAGTCTCCCTTGATGCGCTCCTCTAGGGAATCCGCTCTCATAGTGGGTATCTCACCACCATGCCTGGAAATGAATAGACTGTGCTGCTGTAACTGCTGCAGTTCTTTGGAAAGAGCCCCATCCTATTCCAGGAGGTTTCTGTCACCGACGCCGGCTCTGAAGAGCCGACGCTGGAGATGCTCCAGTCCTTGCAGGAGCCAGGTGGCAGTTCAACGTTACTAGTTCTTGTCTCTTGACTCTTGGAGTGTCTTCTACTCATTTTCTTTTACCGGAGGTTAGACTTCACAAGAAATCTACTTTACACAGCTTTCTGTCAGATTCCCACATACGGTGCCAATTTATTGATGCCAGATCTCTTTCGACTCAACAAACAAGATTTATTTTTACGCGAAACTCTCATAATGATCGATATGAGTGATAAAAGAAAAAAAGAATCAAGAATCTTTGTTATAAATGGGCGAATACGAGGTTTAGAAAACAAAGAGAATGAGAGTTTGGGCGTCGAACCCTTTCTCATTTCTGTTTGCCTATACTTATAGTGCACCATTGCCCTTTGCTTGGGAGTGATGATAACAAACATTTATTGTGGCCCGACATGCATGACACAAAGGTCTAATCGACTGAGAATAGACCCCACTTTTTGACTATCGGTTGTCTGAGTTGCGTATGGCACAAGTTATTGCCATATTATACTCGATGTAGGGGTCCCATCAACTGTTAGGGATAAGGTTCTTCACGTGGGCTCTCAAGCGTCTACAGAGTTAGCATGCCCGTTACATTGGTTGGATCGTAACTTTTGGCTGAGGCACCTGTGAGCTCGTTGGCGAGGTGCCTGTATGCCCTCGGCCGCGAGAGGGACAAAGTAAGACTATCCTTGAGGTTGTTGAACTGAGTCGCTACATATGGCAATCAACGGGTATACAGGTCGCTAGATTAGGCGAGGCTCTCGGGGCCTACTCCCAAGACCCAGTGACCATCGACCTTCGACCTGTGTTGACTATCTACGATCTGATTAATACAGGTATTGAACAAGTCGACGTGGTGTTTGAGGAGATGGGAGAGGACGATTGTAATTGACGATGATTAGAGATTAAAGAGAATGATGTAGTTTTAATTACAGTAGGAGTCTTTATTTTAGTATGTGCATTAATTGTTATTAATTTTTTGTATTTTGTTTAATGTTTTCTATTTTTTTTAAAATATTATTAATGTAAGTATTTTTTGCAAAGGTCGACGGTTAATATTTCTTATATAGTTTTTAAGTTTTGCCCAATTTGTATTTTGTAGGGTTTAGTTAATTAGTTTACAAATTGTAATCTAGAGCTTATTGGCTTGGCTAAATTCTTAGTTAAAATTTAGAGGTACAATTAAGTTGAATCAAAATTTATATTATATGTAATATTGTTTATGTTGTAGATTATGTTTATGTTTGTGTTTGTGTAATATTGTTTATGTTGTAGATTAGGTAAAATTGAATTGTTGAATGTTTATGTTGTAGATTATAGAGAGAGATTTAAAAAAAAATGAGTGTTGAAGGAAATGTTGTTGAGGAGAGTTCAAATAGAGTTGAAGTGACCTTGAATAGAGTTGAAGAGAGCTTTAATAGAGTTGAGGATAGCTCAAATAGAGTTGAGGAGTGCTTCAATGCAGTTGAGAGGATCTCAATGAGTACTGTGAAGGATAGATTGCGCAATCGAATAGGTGATGAGTGGGTGAATGATAGCCTTCTTTTTTTTTGTAGAAAAAGATGTATTTTTGAATATTGATAATGAACTTATTGTAAAACGGTTTCAAGGTATGAAAACCCGTAGAGGATAATTGTAAAAGTACGTCATTTGTATTCATGTTCATTGTCAAACTATTTTATAGTTGCTTTATTTCAAAATTCTGGACCACACTAACTTCAATTCCTGGCTCCACCAAAACAGGTATTCTCCTGGCACGAGTATTTTCCAAGCATAGGTAATGTTTATATAAGTCTAATGTTAGTTCATACTCCAAGCATTGGTAATCAGTCCATATAAGCCTAAATGTTCGTCCATACTTCAAGCATAGTTAATCAGTCCATATAAGTCTTTGGTCCAAGTATCGGGTCGGCAATGTGAAGGACGTTTTGGATATATTATATGTTTTAATAGCTTTTAGTGGGTGTTTGATTCTCTTTTTCAAAACACATTATGATATCACCTACCTGATTTGACTACTGATTTGACCATTGCTCATTTATAACCACAAATTCTAAACTTCCATTAAATATACACCATTTATTTCACCTCATTAAATTCTCATTATAATTCAAAGTGTATAATGAGAATCAAACAGTCACTTAGTTTAATTTGTGAAATGGTCTCCATTAATTAGTTCAGCAGGAAGGTATTATAGGCCTTCCAGAAAGTCCAATTTTACCATTTTGCTTTAATGATTAGTTCTTAAGATTTTTGTTCATTTCTTTTATCTCTCAACAGTTAGATATGCATGATCTTTAATCAGAAAATGATTCATTCCCTGTCAAACATAAGATTAAGTTATAAATAAAAACCATTCATTATCATTGAAAGTGCCTTATTGCTTAAGAAGGTAGGCTATTACCCATACATATTATCATAGTTATTAGTTTTAGGATTACAAGATAGTCTTATTTATCATAGCATTGGCTAATTAAGGCATACTAATTCATGCCAAAGTAATTCTCGTTTGATCCTCATACATCGGTTCTATCACACGCCATGCTTGAGTATATCATCGGTGTACATCCATCCACTTCCCCCATTAACTCGAACATATTATGCTTGATCATCTATAAAATTATAGTTATTGGGGTAAGTGTAGGAAAATTTAGTGAGTAACAACAAGAGTATGCTTAAACTAATAAGTGAAATAAATGAATCATGATGCACTTTAAAGCTTATCAAACTTGATGAACTTATGAGCTCTGGAAACTTATCACTTTGAGAACTTTGTAGCTTTGAGTCTTTGAGACTTTGAAGGCCATTCCTTTAGGATTCTTCACTATATTCGAGAGCTCTTGAGACCACTACTCGACCTCAAATGGCAAAATAGCCACAAAACATAATAATTGGCCAAACTTCTAACTTAGGTATGGATCCAACCTCTTCCCCAGGACTTAACTTAGAACTTACCCCTATCTCTGGAATCATAAGATGAGTTATGGCAAGGAATCAACTTACTTTTGTTCTTACTTACTTTTCTTGGGAACATACTGTTAAGAAAAAGGAACAACGCATGAAAACATCATATGCATAATCAAGTTTTAGTCATAGAATCATCATGCTAAGATATCAAAGAATGCATTAATGAACTTATTAGCGTAAGAACAATCTAGTTACTCACCAGTCTTAGCAATTATTCCTTTGAAACCTGCCCAAAAACATAGAGCAAAACCGTTTGAGGCACAAACTTGTGAAGACAGTGTACTTGAAGGGCCTCTGTACCTTCAGCAGTGTTTTGATAATACTGAACTTATGTTTTAAAACTTAAGATCATCAATGTTCTTACCTTGTTCTTTGATTATCAGCCTTAAATGTTCAATAATCCTTCAAAAATGTTATGCCCTTTTTGAATTCTGATCATATATTGGTTTGCAAGGCTTTTTAAAACTCAAAAAGGGATGTTTATGGCTGATTTATTAGAAATCTAAAAGATAAAGCTTCTAAAGTAGAAAGACAATCAATGTCTTTCCCTATCCTTCTAGATTCTTCCATAACTGTCCCTTGATTCCCACTTTTGGTTTTGGTGTGATTTCTTTAAGAGCAATGATGGGGTTTTTATAGCTAAACTTGCATGCAAAGTCATTCCCTCTTGGAGACAAGTGTCCTTTGCATGCAAGATCCTAAGAAGACAAAGTGTCTTGACGTATTATTTAATTCATCTTAGGGCCTAGAGGAAATAAAATACTAAAACATAATTTGTTGTCCAGACCAGGGTTGAGTCTAAGTTGATTAACTAATATAGTATTTAAATATTGGTTCTAATTCGAAAACAAGGTCCTGATACCTTCCTGAGCATCCTATATATAATTAAATTATTGGATTTATACCTATTTTTCTAGATTCCAACATATTTACTGGAATCAAAAGAAATAGAAATGTATAGGGCGTTACAGAGATGTGGCGACATAGAGTATGTAATGTATAGTAGTGATAATATCGCGGCAATATGACAGCAGCTGCGGGCCTGTAGCAACGACTTTGTCGCTGCAACGAGTTAATAGCTGTGACTTTTGGCACCTCTACTAGCCTAATTTCTTGTGGTAATGGACATTGCAAAACCAATTTGTATCAAACCAGTTCATATTCATTTTTGCGTACATGGTTAATCATAAACTCAACTAAACAATCCCATATATTGTGGCTCATTTCACATTCATATCTAGCAAAACAACATGGGGGTAAGAGACAACATAAATACATGCCAAAGAATCATGTATGGTAATGTTTTTGAAATATGCTTACTTTTTTTCTGAAAGAATAATCCCATATAGTCTCCTTTGATGGATCAACCTTGTGACCAATTAGTAATAGCTTCGTGCCACCAAGAAGATATTCGTAGCATCGTCACTGAACCAAAAAAATTCAATGTCACATGGGTTCTATCATTTTTTTTCTCAAACCAAATGTATGTGTGTGTGTGTGTGTTATCTCAATCTAAAATCTTGGAACCAAAAATGAGGCAATCTTGAAGGATAGATTTCTACTACTTTAATTTTGGATAAACTAAAATTAGTAATAATTTATATTATAATATAAATAAATTAATATTAATTAAATAATAATAAGAGTAATTTAAGGCCAAGACTCAAGTGGTCCAATGGCATCTATGGTGAAATTTTAAAAAACCAATGATAGTTGATGTTAAAGAACCATCATAGTTGTAAAATATAAGAATCGACTGACGGTTTTCTGAAAACCACCAATGGTTTTTTATATTTTATAACTGTGTTGGTTCCTTACATTGGTTTTGTAGAACAGCTTGCATCTAAGTGGGTTTTCCACACACTAGATCCAGGTTTTATTTTCCCTTGCTCACATTCCCCTTGTAATATTTAAAAAAAAATAAAGAAAAATTTAAGAAATCTGTTATATATGCTAATTAGCACTATCTACCCCTCACCTTTCATATTTCTACGTTTTTCATCTAACCCTAGAAAATTGGCATTTTTACCCTAAATTCTAATCTTTTTGGGGCTATCTATCCTTTTAGACTAAAATGGACTATAATACCCTCAAACTTTAATTAACATAAAAAGCAATAAATAATAAGTAAATAAAAATAAATAAACAAGCTTATTATTATTAGTAATAATAATCTAACACTCATATGAATTCCTTTATATGTCCTATGTACATGTATACATATCACTTGGATACATGCAGCTACATGACGTGCATATATGTAATCACGTGGGATATATAGCTGCCATAACAACAAGTATATGGGTGAAAAATTTTGTATCGATATTTATTTTTTTGCTTTGATTTTTATTTGGTTTGAATTTTTTCAAAAAGCAACCAATCATTTTATTAATCATGTTTTTATTTTTAATCTACAAAATTTTGAGTTAATAATTGAGGATATTATAGTCATTTTTAGTTAAAAGGGGTAGATAGTGCCAAAAAGTGAGAATTACAGGTAAAAATACGAGTTTCTAAAGGTTAGGAAATGGAAATGAGTTTATTTAAAAAATGAGAAATGAAATTTTAAATTCCATGATAGAGATCGGAAGAGCGTGGGAAAATAGGCATCTCATGACGTCATCAGTTAGCTTACAGCACCAGTCAAATGCCAAAAATAAGGTAGAAACTACACTTGATTTAGATATATATATAATATAATAGATATAGATATAAATTTTAAGTTCATGAGCATTAGAGATTATTATTGTCTTTTTAAGTAAACATGTTAGATCACATAAAAAATGTGATGTTTGAGTTTGATATTGTCAAGTTTGGAATGTTAGCTTAAATTGCGCAAATTAGCCATTTCAAAATAGAAAAGAATAAAATAATAAAAAATAAAATATGACATTAATCACGATGTTAGCGATTTGGACGGAAAAATTATTTAGGCTACTATTGATTTATATATATGTAAACTACACTTGATTTAGATATATATATATATATAAAATAAAATATAATGTAGATATAGATATAGATATAGATATAGATTTTAAGTTAATAAGAATTAGAGTGTATTATTGTCTTTTTAAGTAAACATGTTAGATCACATAAAAAATGTGAGATTTGAGTTTGAAATTATCAAGTTTAGAATGTCAAGTTAAATTACGCAAATTAGCCATTTCAAAATAAAAAAGAATAAAATAATAAAAAATAAAATATGACATTAATCACGACATTAACGATTTGGACGGAAAAATTATTTAGGCTACTCTTGATTTATATTATATATATATATATATTAGACTAATATTTGGGCTTTTCCAAAGCCCAAATAAGTTACTAATTTTATTATTATTTTTATTTTAGAGGAAATTAAAGATTCTACCCTCTTTTTTTATTCATATCTTTTTTACACTATGATATCAAACTATTTTCATTTATACCCCATTTCATTATTTTTACTATCTTTCTGACTTGTTACCATCTTTCTCTTGGTTCTTTTTTTATTTATTTTCATATTTGATTATTAATCGAGGTTGTTATTATCTTTTGAGTTTTTTTTTAGTTTTCCTATGTTACCATTTATTGCAGTTGTTACCATCATTTGGTTTATTTTTCTTTTCTTTTTTTTGGTTTTATTTTCATATGTTTTATCATTTTATTATCATTTATCGATGTTGTTACCATTTCATTCATTTTGTTACTATTTATCGAGATTGTTACTATCTCATTTTTTATTATTTATTAACATGCTGTATTTTCGGGTGGTAACATTTGCTTTCCTAAAGGTAACATTGTTAGTTTGTTTGTGGCGTGGTGTGACGGCGTCAGCAGTTGGTGGTGGTTCGGAGTTGAAAGTGTTATTAACGGTACATAAAGATATTATTTTTTATTGAAAATTTTTTTTACTTTTAATATATTATTATAATTATAATTTATAAAAAATAATAATTAGTGAAGAATTAAATTTTAATTAAAATTGGTTTAGGGTTATTTCGAAATAAAAAGTGGTATTTTTGAAATTACTTTCAATTTGAGTGTATTTTCACAAGATACGTCCAAAAGAGACATTTTTATGTAAAGAACCTTTATTTTATTTTAGCTCGAAAAAGATCCAAATCAGACGCCAAAGGCCACATTGTCATTGGCCCAATCACACGATCACGCTCATCCGCCCTGGACTCCTCTGGTTCGGACTTCTCCCCCTCCCTCCCGGGCTCTCAATCCTCTGTTCCTTACACGGTCACAAGTCTCCTCTCGTCCTCTCGCCTCCTCTTGGCATTCTTCCCCTCTTTTTCTATTCTCTTTCTCGCCCCTCTCTCAGTCGCCGGATTTCAGGTACAGTTGCAGTCACTTTATAACTGACGAGCGCACACACACGAAGGAAAGGAAAGACAACGATTGGAATGCCTATTTCCTGTACAGTTGATTCAAGTAGCAATTTGATATGAAACTTGCTTTGAGTGTTGCCGTGGAGTAAGAATTGTTGTGTAAGAGTTAGGACAGTGGTTTATGTGGGAGAATTATAACAAGGAAACTTGCTTTGAGGGTTGGTTGCCTTGGAGTAAGAATCGTTGTGTTCCTGAGCTCTTGTTTCATTAGCTGTCACTAAATGGTAAATTTGTCTGTGTAAGTTTCTTTAAGAAAAGCCGGCTTTTCTGAGAGAATGGGTATTGGCATATTTATTTCACATTTTCACCCTTGTTGAGAGGCCATTGGTAGAATGTGGTGCTGTGATGCCTCTCGAAATTATTCCACCATTATCAGAAATTAGTCAGAGAGATCTTTCATTTTTGGTCTATTTCTTCGAAACAGCATTATCTGTGCTAAGAATCACTAGCATTTTTTTTTCTTTCATTGGGAAATTTCAAGTTCTGGATCAAGTATTGTAACTCTTTACTATACATATTGCAAACTTTTGTAAATTATGTCGTTATTTCCTCGTCATTTTAAGTTACTTTATCATGTTGAAGCATGCGTAATTAAGTGCTTTCCTAAATGTTTTAATATTTCCTGGTTTTCATCTTTTCTTTTTTGGGGGGGGGGGGGGGGGGGGGGGGGGGGGGGGGGGGGGGGGGGGGGGGGGGGGGGGGGGGGGGGGGGGGGGGGGGGGGGGGGGGGGGGGGGGGGGGGGGGGG
>CAVNYN010287436.1:22010-43586 GCA_963692815.1 Nyctanthes arbor-tristis
CCCTTGTTGAGAGGCCATTGGTAGAATGTGGTGCTGTGATGCCTCTCGAAATTATTCCACCATTATCAGAAATTAGTCAGAGAGATCTTTCATTTTTGGTCTATTTCTTCGAAACAGCATTATCTGTGCTAAGAATCACTAGCATTTTTTTTTCTTTCATTGGGAAATTTCAAGTTCTGGCTCAAGTATTGTAACTCTTTACTATACATATTGCAAACTTTTGTAAATTATGTCGTTATTTCCTCGTCATTTTAAGTTACTGTATCATGTTGAAGCATGCGTAATTAAGTGCTTTCCTAAATGTTTTAATATTTCCTGGTTTTCATCTTTTCTTTTTCGGGCCCCCCCCCCCGGCGCCCAATACCGTTGGAAGTTCTCAGTTATATCACCTTTTCTGTATTGAATTTTCAGAGACAGTTAAAATTATTTTACCTGAAATTCTTCATGCAGTTTATTGCCATATTGCAAAATCCATTGCTTAAACGCAGCTTTTTGGTCACATCTGCAAACTTCCACCTTGGGATACTTATTAATCCTTGGGGTCAATTGGAGCCTTGAGTGGTTGTTAGCAATTACCAAGGTAAATTGCTCAACCTTCGCATTCTACACTTGGAAGGATGTGTTAGTGAAATTATGGAATTTTAGGCTTTCAGTATATAGTATAAGCAGGAGAGTCGATTTTTGATTGAGTTCTTGTTATTGATTAGGAAATTTTAACATGATTATGGATGCCTAATCTGATTGCAGGCTCTTCGAAAATGGTCTGGTGCAGTAATTGCGCCAAAAACATAAGCAGGCCAGACTATGTTGAAGGCAAAATGTAACGCTTTCTAACCCAATTCTAAGCTCCGGTATAAACAATTATTTTTGTTATGCACTTGCAACTGCTAGTTCTTGAATTTCTCACCTGGTAGTAAAGGAGGTTCTTTTTTAATTTTGTACATTTAGAATGTACAAGAATGTTATGCAATTAAATGAAAGTTAGGAACTAAGTATAATTTGTATTCAAATATCTTTATCTTGTGTGATCCAGTTGCTGCTCGCTTTGCGGGAGAGTTCTTGATGAGGACAATTTCTCAAATGAACCGACATTTGTTAAAAATGCGGCAGGACAGGTTTGCTACTGATTTTGGACGTTCTTGGCATTGATTACTAGTTTCTAAGAATTCGTGTTGTGACGGTAATGATGAATCAGCTGGAGATGCTTTTTGAGTTGAACAATAATGTTAAGTAGTATTGTAATGACACGTACATTGTACCGCATTTCGATGCTACAATGACTAATTGAACTCTATTTCTAGAGCCAATTGTCGGGGAATTTTGTGAAGACAATTCAAAGTGACTATTCAATTTCTCGCGAAAGGATACTGACGGAAGGTAAAAATCTACCATCTATAAGAAAACATCACGGTGCCTTATCATTTTTGTCTAAAAGGTCTTTAGCTTATGCTGTAGATTGTCTAGGTAGATTTACAACCATAAACTATTTAACATTAATTGCAAGAGACATTAGGCATGTGGATGTTCTTTGATATGTAATTATATGCAGTAGTAGCATATTTGATCCTGTGTAGTCCTAGGTATTTCAACAATGTGGCATCACCCTATGTAGAAAGATCAATACATTTGGAAGTGTGGGCACGGTGTTGATGAAATAAGTTGTAAATGACTTGTAATCCTTGTATGATAAATCACTAATATGCTGCATGCAGGTCAATTGAGAAAATGCTGTACTTCATCTTGAGGTTTTAAGTGCTCATATATTAAAAATCCTTATGAGGAAAAAGCAAAAACTTAAACAACCACTTGATATTTGGTTTCATTATATTATATCTGTGTTATCTTAGTCTTAATATCTGACCATATTTATGGATGTCAGGTTTGGTGCATTCAAATTCAGTATATTTTTGTACTTATGTTTGTTTCCTTGACTACTTTCAGCATATAATGGGATAGAAAGTTTGATATATGCACTTGGAATAGATGGAGGTGATTCTATAGCTCGGCCAGCATTAGCCTTCTATACGGTACGACTCTTAATATCCAAAGTTTTCTTTTATATTTTCACTTGTGTCAGAATAGTGATCTGTGAATTATTATGGCTCTAGATAGCAGTTGAGCGCAATTTCACTAGGGGCCGGAGAAAAGAGCAGGTGGAAGCTGCTTGTCTTTACATTGCATGTAGGTGAGAAATTCATTAGCAAAATTTTGAGTATCTGTCCATTTAGTTTAGGAAACAAGAAAGAGAAAAATATGCTTAGAATTTTACATTTAGAAGGTGAATCTGTTATTATTTTCAATTATATGGTATTCCATATTGTGGAAAATTAACTTTCTTTATGGACAAGGGCAATGGGGCCTTGGTTCCTCATCAAGAAGTGAATATTTGTGGCATTTTTTACTCTTTTCTTTTAAGTTAATTTCTTGAACCACAAAACTTGTCTCATTCTATTGGAGGTGACCATCTTAGATACTCAGTCAAACTATTTTATCACTCATTTTCTAGGACCCACAAGTACTACCTTTTTTCTCCACCCATTTCTGTCATTTTATTATAATCTTAAACAGATGATTATGACTTCCTAAATACATATTAAGTTTTTTATGACCTACAAGTATTACATTTCTTCTCTACCCATCTCTGTCCAAACACCCAACTTAGTTTAGCCGTTTAGGTATATGAGTTGGTTAGTTATTGGTTGACCAATAAGCATGGTGATTCAGATATACATGGCTTGAGGGGGAAAAGATAATTCAGTGAAAATTGTTCCTAATTGAAGTTTCTATTTAGTAACTGAAACTAGGTTATAACATACGGGTCCAGTCTTAAACTTTATAAAATGGATTCTTTCAAGCACTTCATACAGGCTCTACCTACACGTTTTAGATTCCTTGGCTGAAAAGAAAAGATAGTTGCTTTATTAAATAGACGGATGTTATTGACTCTTCAAGGAAGTGGTGCTTCAAAAGCACAAAATGGAATGAACTTTTTATTTATGAATACAATGGGTATTGATGTTGCAAGAAGTTACCAAGCATCCTTTGACATTTGATTGGTGACAGTCATTAGTATTTTCATTTTATAACTTTGGCTGTTGTCAAGTTACCTATGGTTACCTTCGTATAGACACAATAATTTTTCATAGGTGAGAGAATAATTATAAAGTATGAAGTGAAATGCATAGTCGTCCGGCAACAAAATTTCCTGATTGCAGCTTTCTCAGAATGCTATGACTTTATGTTTGTCTCCATATTGACACATTATCCTTCAGTCGTTATTTGTCCCTTCTGCTAATTATGGTTCTTAGTTATAGTTTATCTGCCGACTATAACTGTGCTACATGTTATCTTTTTTGAAAGTCAAGCAATCTGATGCTCTCTTTATCCTAACTCTAGTATGTACGACAAGTGACCTATGTTAGTCAATGTTTGTAACTATATCATTTTCTTGTGTATTGTTACGCAAGAAAGTTTAATTGAAATGCCTCGTCCTTTAAAGTGCACCCTTATGTATTTGATATGCTAAGCTAATTGACTATTGCCAAACAAGATTTTATTTCTAATTTCATTTCTTTTGTAGGGAGAACAAAAAGCCGTACCTTCTTATTGATTTTTCTGAACATCTGAGGATAAATGTGTACGTCCGAATTTCTTCTTTGAAACCTACATCATTTGGGGCATATTTAGTTAAGTGCATTCAAGGGTTAAAATAATATTTAAGTTGATATTCACTTGGTCTCTCTTTGGAGTGTTGGAAAAGCTAAATCAGACTTGCATGTAAAGCTAGTACGTTTCCTTAAGTAGGGCTACACTCGAAACACAAAACTAAAATTGTATTGATGCCGAACAAAAGGACGAGCTCGCAAGCTCTAACAACTTGCAAGTTGTTAAGATTAGAACTTGCAAGTTCTTAGAAAACTCAAAGACAAATTTTTGAAGATGATTTATTCATAAAAAGTAGGATTGATCAATACAATAAAATAAGCCTTATATTTATAGGGTTCAAAATAACTTAATTCTGAGATTGTTGATGCCAAATTTTGCCTTGACTCAACAAACGAAGGTCTTGAGCTCGGTTAGGTGAGACTTGAAGGTCTTGAGCTTGTGAGGGGGGACCTGAAGGTCTTGAGCTCGTGAGTCTCGCGAGCTAATTGGCAGTGGGCCCATTAGCTCGTGGGCACAAAAGGTGAAGGTCTTCCCCAAAAGTCATCAGCATCCGTCCCTTTTGCTTGTTTTTGCTACAGGTCATTGAGCTTTTTCCTCAGGTCATCCAGCTCGTGGATTTGTTGAGGAGCAGGCTGCTGTCTCCCGGGGAGCTTTATAGGATGGCTTGACGCATAACTGTACTCTGGGGTAAGTGAAGGACTCCTTTGTCGTTGGCGTGGATCTCTCGGTCGTGGGGTTCAAGTGATCATTGTCTTCTTAGACCTCGCTGGGTTGAGGTCCTAGTCTCCACAACACGCTGTCATCATCCATATATGTCGGAGTTAGAGCTCCTTAAGCACTAGGAGTTGGCTGAATTGAGCCCTGTGTGGCTAAAGGAGTAAAATTCAGCCGTCTACTCACGTGTTCTCTTGGTGGGTTAGCCTGAAAGGGTATCCTTTCAACGTTTTCAGCTCGCCAGAAAGAATCTTCTTGTGAGGACTCGCTCACATAGCGTGAAGGAGGTGGCGGGTTCTGTTGTTCTTGCAGCTGCCTAACTTCCTGGGCAAGAGTTTCAACTTGCCTCTTCAAAGCTTCGGTTTCAGATTCCTGAGCTGGTCGCGAAGGTCTTGCTTCTGATGTCTTCCTTCGTCTTCGAAATTTTGGGGGATTTCAACATTGTAATTCTTTGTTCTTTCACTTTGAGTTCGTTTTTGACTCATTTTAAGGTCATTGAAACTTTTGAGCTGGATTTTTGTTAGACTTCTCACAGATGGCGCCAATTTGTTGATGCCAAATTTTACCTTGACTCAACAAACGAATTTGCGCGAGAAATTTGTATTTGAATTGTTTTGAGCAATAGACAAGAAATTTATGGTGAAGTTGGTGAATTTATGAGAGAATAAATGAGATGAGTAAATACTTTAGAAGAAAAATATGTTGCAAAAACGAGGATGTGTAAATTTGTGGATCTCCTTGTATTTATAGTGTAAGAATTGACATGTAATGATTACAAACTTTAAGAGCTTGGTTGAACCTCTTTATTTGTAAAAATTTGTTGAATTTATAAAGAAGAGAGATGTAGAATGTGTATTGGAAATGTAAAAATGTTTGAAATATGTGGTTGTAATTGAGCATTTGTCAAATTAAATGTTAAATCAGTGGTAGGTAAAATTATAAATTAGGAGAATAAAGGGAGAATAAAGAGGTTCAACCAAGCCCTAAATGCTTAGCTAATGAGAAGCTTTGTAAGTACACCTAGCTGGAGTAGATGTCATGCTTTTTGAGTAATTGCAAGCTAGTTGTGTGCATGGGGGAGACAAATGTCAACTTTATAATAAATACAATATAGCTGTCACATCAGCTTTAAGTGATAAGGTGTGCAAGTTAGCTTGCAAGTTGCATCACAGCTAACATGTCTCTAGAACTGCATGACGACCTCGGTTAGGTGAGACCTGAAGGTCTTGAGCTCGTGAGGGGGGCCTGAAGGTTTTGAGCTCGTGATGGGGACCTGAAGGTCTTGAGCTCGTGAGGTGGGGACCTGAAGGTCTTGAGCTCGTGAGGCGGGACCTGAAGGTCTTGAGCTCATGAGTCTCGCGAGCTGATTGGCTGTGGGCCTATGCTGTTGAGCTGTCAGCTCGCGGCCCAGTGGGCCAGCCTTGTGATCTGGGGATCGTTGACCATGACCTTATACTTAGGTATAATCAGTGCCGCTTATCTTAAGAGATAAGGCTATACAAGTTGTCTTACAGCTAGCAAGTGTGGCGAGGCGCACTTAAGTCCCCTGGTCGTTCAGTAGCTTGACCTCAGGAGCTAACTTGTTGGAGCTCAAGAGCTGACCTCATGGGCCTACGCTGCTAGGTCACCAGCTTGTGGTCTAGAGGATCAACTCCTTGACTTAAAGGCCGTTGACTTTGACCTCACACTTGGTATCAACATGGATAATTAAGGAAAACTCTACTAGAACAAGTAAACCACTAGAACAAGTAACTTACTAAACCAAGTAATAATAAAAAAAAACCTAATTAAATTAAATATCCTAATAAAAAATAACAATAAATTAAAATAAGCTAGATAAATAATTATATCCTTTTAGGATTTGCATCATGTATTCAATCTAAAAACTAAAAAATGAAGAGAAGAGCCCCTTCTTAGTTGAATACTGTAAAAAATTATGTTAAAGTTTCATGGGATGCGTAAAATTTATTGCGTTCATCTTTTTGCATTGTCACAGCTATGTGCTTGGTGCAGTATTTTTGCAGCTTTGCAAGCTTTTAAGCCTGGAAGAGCACCCCATTGTTCAAAAACCAGTCGATCCTAGCCTGTTCATACATAGATTTGCTGATCGTAAGTAAATGTCTTGATCTTTCTCTAAATTTTTAATCATCATACCATATTATATAGAAGCTAGGTTTTTTGTAATCTTGCTTTTCATTATTTGGCACTCCTTTCATTTGATGGTACTATTAGATTGGTATATATATTAAAGGTTAGTCTGTATTCAGGTCAGGTCCAGATATGGCACACCTTCAAAGACAAATATGTAACTTAAAAAGTAGGTCTTACGTATGATAGTAAAGACAAAGAATGTCGATCGAGTTAAATTGCAACTATGCATGAGTTCCAAATTTTAAGTAATAAATGAATTAGAAAATAAGCTCTATGAAGTTGGTGGTCCATTATATATCAAAATTGTTGAGCAAGAGTCGGACTATTGGGACTTTCTGGGGTGAACTAGGAAAGTGTAAATATAGCTCGATCCAAGTGTTTGCTAGGTAATCTGGAAGGGTGTAGAGACTAGTTTATGTTCTCTGGCTAAATCTATTAAAGCATATTATGGGAGTTTAGGACTCTATTTAAATGTCTAAATCCAACAACCCTCGGGTGGGGTTGGATTTCCTAGGCCCTGTTTTGTTAATATATAGATAAAGTGTAGATGGGATCAAACCTGATAGGGAGTGTATAGTAAGAGGTGAGTAGAAGGAAATTTGGAAATAGTAAATGTGGAAGTACTAATAGAAGTGCTTCCTGATAAATGTAAACACTATGTATCCAATCAATTTTTTGTTTTTAGTCAAACATATGGAGTACTGGTCTTGAAATTGTTAGAACTCTTGAACAAAGTATGGAAAAAGGACGTAACCCCAGGTCCTTAATTAGTAGAAATTAATTGCATGTATATGTTGATAGATGTTTTGTTTGATTAAGACATGCTTAACAATGAAACTGAAAAAACCCATTTATTAAGTATGTCGTAAATAAGTTCACTTCCTTGGATTTCGTCTATTGGTCGTTTCACTCCTGTGATGCCCTTTTTTTGGGTTTTCAATTATCATATATTTCTTTGTGTTATTTGCTTGTGATATGAGGATTCATTCATCTCATATGCATGCAAGTAAGCATTATTGAGAATCCTCCTTTTAGGTCTATTTGGTGGAAGAAAATCAAATGTCTCCAGAACTGCACTTCACATTGTTGCTAGCATGAAGAGAGATTGGATGCAGGTTCAAGATTAGATTATTGAATAAATTTTTAAGAGTTTGTAGTTATTCCTTGCTGGTTATGATTTAAGTTTTTTTCATCTACTAATAAGTAGATTGCTTACAGACTGGGAGAAAACCAAGTGGCTTGTGTGGAGCTGCGCTATACATTTCTGCTCTTTCTCATGGTCTCAAGTGTTCAAAGTCAGACGTTGTAAGTGACATTTGACATAACTATATTATTAAATAGAGATTGTTGACGTATATATCAACCCATCGTGTTCTTTTCAAATTTTCTTTTTAAAACGGTAAAATTTTTGGCTGTAGTTAGTTTAAGGAATCATCTAGTTTTCAATTACGACATTGATATGTTCTACTGGATCCTTGGCTCCTAGTGACAGTTCATTCATTAGTTCTATG
Organism: Nyctanthes arbor-tristis; assembly: GCA_963692815.1. Taxonomy (NCBI): domain Eukaryota; kingdom Viridiplantae; phylum Streptophyta; class Magnoliopsida; order Lamiales; family Oleaceae; genus Nyctanthes; species Nyctanthes arbor-tristis. The sequence goes on from CAVNYN010287436.1 coordinate 30,053, forward strand.
ATTGTTATACATTAATACCAACGTCTTCCATCCTCAAGGCATTGGTGGATTTTCTTAATTCTTCCATAATATGGTCTGGAGAGTTGCCGTTTTTCTGCAATATAATTGATCTTTAAGGAGGTGTATTTGAGTGGCAATTTGGTCCATGTCCTGCTGGTCTCTATAGAAGGTCTACAAAAGCCGGTCAAAAATCCGGTTGAACTGGCCAAATTGAGTTAGTTCATATAAGGATTTAGTAAAACCAGATTTCTATATTGTTAGAGTTACAAAGGATATTTCAGAAATTAAACCTTAGACCACCATTATAGAGACAAGGTCTCTCTCCACTAAGCCAGTTGAACTGGTCAAATTGAGTTAGTTCATATAAGGATTTAGTAAAACCAGATTTCTATACTGTTAAGAGTTACAAAGGATATTTCAGAAATTAAACTTTAGACCACCATTATAGAGACGAGTGTTAGGGGTAGTATATAAAGTAACTAAAAATCATATGTACCAACAACCTATTTGATATTAATTTTTCTATACATCAGTTAATTTTATATAAAAAGTATGTGACATTTTAAACATTGTTCTAAAAAGGTGTGAATTGTGGGACAAAAAACTTTACACTTAGCGTGAAAAAGAACATTAAAGCAGAAAAAAAGTGCGCCTAAGCACAAAAAAGTGCGAAGCATCATCTCCACATTTATTTGCGCATTACATTTTTGAGAACATTAGTCTTTAACTTATGCCATGCCTCAATTTTAAAAAACAGAGTTATTCTTATATTATATCATTGCTTAAAGAATTTTTTTTTTTTTTTTGGTCTAGTACTGACTTGGTGGTTGAATCACTATCTTGATGGACTGGTGCTAACAGCTAAAAAATGGCGTGGGACAGCTGTTGCATTTCTTTTATACTGTGGAAATGAAAATTGTGGATATATTTTATTATTTGTAGCCTGTGGAAAGTTAAAAAGAAATGAAAGGCCTCATAGAGAGTGAAATAATATAAAAAATGGTGCCACCAATTAACATCTTCATGATCTTGCTAAAAGATTCCAATTATGGATGTAGACTTCTTTGACTAAACTTTCTCAGAATTCATGCACAGTTTTCACACCAGTTCTCGAACTCCAATCTTTGTATTTTTTCTTCTGTGGTTTTATATTATGGTAATTATCGAATTTTTTTTCAGATTAAGGTTGTGCATGTTTGTGAAGCAACATTGACCAAAAGGTTGATTGAATTTGAGAACACAGATTCGGGAGGTTTGACGGTATGTTTTCCTCTGAGAAACTTGAATATGCCATTCATCATATATAATGCTTAACATTACAACATTTTAAGTGGGTGGATTGAGCATTTTAACCTGTGCTACTAATTTGGATGCATTTTCTGGGTGTATTCAAACTATTCTCTTATATTTTTAGTTTCATTTACTTGGACGATCGCATTTGAGTTGGGTTGATACTTGGTACATTTGTTCTTCTAATGACATGTATTATTTATGCGTTTCACTGTTATTCTAGCATTTTGATAAAATTTTGCTCTGGGATCATCCTCATTACTTGGTACATTTGTTCTTCTCATGACATGTATTATTTATGCGTTTCACTGTTATCTGTCCTAGCATTTTGATAAAATTTTGCTCTGGGATCATCCTCATCATTTTTCCTTCTTTCTGGTGGGATTACAATTAACTTTTACCATGAAATAGATTGAGGAGTTCAACATGAAAGCTGAGGAACTTCAGAAAGAAGAAGGTTTGACAAAAGCACCATATAATGCCCCAAATGCCTCGGGGGCTACTGAATTGCTCTGTGAACACAAGGGCTCTGGGATACGGGCATTTGCTCATGGGCTCTGTGAAAGTTGCTACGGTGAGGTAACTCCAGATTCATTTACTTCATATTTTTCACCAAAAAAAAAAAAAAATTCCAGGATAACAATGATTGTACTGTTGTTGCAGTTTATTAAACTTTCTGGCGGCCTTGATGGTGGATTGGAGCCTCCAGCTTTCCAACGTGCAGAGCAGAAAAGAATTATGGCAATGGAAACTGTTTCTGCTGATAACCCTGAGAATCCAATTTGCCCCACATCGCCTAGCCAAGCAGAAATCCAGAGTAGATGTTCAGATGTAAGTTCCATATCTATTTGTTTTCCGCCCTCTCCCATCTTGGAAATTCTGCCTGATCTTATAACATAATGCTGCCTCAGCTATTCGCGGCAAATTCTGATACCTTAGCACATGCTAGTCTTGGTTGTCAAACATTAATTCTCTGGCTTTTGGTCGATCATAGAAAGATCGATGGCTTGCTAATAGACCTATTGAACCATTCTGAAAAATACAAGGTTCATGACAACAGCCGTCATCATGGCTTGTGTTTGTCTACGATAATATAAGTTAAATAATTTTCAAAGTTGATGAAAGATAACTCAGAGTCCTTCCCTTTTTTTTAATAATAAAAAAAATAACTACCATTCAACTTTTCTTAAAGATTATAGTAGTTAAATAATTTTCAAGCTGTTTATTATGGATCAGGTTGATAACGCATTTACTGTTTAAGAATTCTATTGTTGCCTGTTATTTGACAAAATATTTCACATCCCAAGTCATCAGTAAAAGCTTGATAGATGGTGTGAATTTTGAGCATGCCCTTCTCTTTTCGGAACTATCTGAGCGTTTGTAACTTACTTTTTTGGAATAGTAAACTATAATTATTTGATCCTTTAAAATAATAACTGTTCCTCTCTCTCTCTCTCTCTCCCCCTCTCTCCCTCTCTAGGTGCAGTATGAAGTTGGAATCGATCTTTCCAAATATCTTATATTTCTAAGTTAATATTAGCTCATCCCAAAATTTGAAGCTTTAGTGTCCTTTCCTTGTCGTGATGTTGCAAACTAATTGTTATTTCCATAAATGAAGCTGTCCCCTTTTTAGTATTTCCCAAGATATAGTAGTAAAATAATACCAAAATATGATTATTCAAAGTTGAAGCTCGGGGCTCATCTTGTTTATGTCAGACATCAAGTGCACACTAAAGTTGACAAATCAATCCAAAGATTGTTGACAATTTTGCAATATAAAATCCTGATAGAAATTATGAATAAGTGCTGCTTCAAAAATATATTCTGTTCTATGAGTATCGAGGCATTTCTAAATTGGGATGTCTAAAGACTCTTGGAAAAGAAATGAAATAGTTGTCCTAAAGTTGATTTGACTTTCATAACTTGGCTTCAAGGCTTGTTAACCTGTTTGCTTCCTTAGCTGCTGCTTGTAACAATGTTGTTACCTCTTTCAGTAGTGTAATAAAACTGTCTAGAGGGGGGAAAATTTTTTCTTTGGTGGCCAATTCCTAGTTTCTGGGAAATATGTTGTTTCTTGATGTGCTCGTGAAACTTAAAATCTTCGTGTGGCTAGTGTGAAATAGTCCTCTTTTTTTTTAAAAACACCTTATGGGCCTTTGGCAATATCTAGCATGGCATTTTGTCACGCACCCCTTTCTGTTGCCATATGACCATACTTGTGAAGAGAAGTATTTGCTACTTTGTACATAAAGATATACATGTATACTGGTTATGGTCCAGATAAAAATGTGACATCTGTTATTGTACAATTGACATGTAAGCATGGAAATTTGAGGGGAAAAAGAAAATTTGTTAAACGTCCAATGATGAAACATTTTAGTTGTTCATATAGGCCACTATGTGGATCTATATAGTTATAATACATTAGAAATTTTCAATATTGAGCCCATGTTCACAAGTCATTTTTATTTAAAAACAAAATCTAGTCAAATCAATCACATCTAGATATTTGATAGGGCCCATTTGCACTGTACAAATCTCAACCACTAATTCTCAGAAAATCTAATTCCATTTTTAAACAAAAACACTTTGTGAACACCAGCTGGATTTATGGATACCTAGTCTGGGATGTATTTCCTGTAGGAAATTTCTTCAGAACATTATATATTCACTGGAAATTGCAACATATTTCATTTTAAATATTGCTACAGCTAATACAACAGGCTCTAATGACCAAATGCTTCCTCATTTATGATATTGATGGTGTACGAGTGTAAAGTCTTACTTAGTATGGTATTTCAGGAATAAATTTAGAATATCACAATCATTTATGAAATGGTGAATGGTACTTTTTATTTGTCGTTGATAAGATTGCGAGGTAATAATTTCAACGAAAAGAAAAAAAAAATGAAGAAAAGAAAACGAAAAATAAGTAACTAGAGAAAAAAATCTAGTCAAATGGTGAAAAGATGATAAGGAGATTTTCATCTGAAATACAATATCTTGGAGATGTGGTGCTGTTTGATCTACCAGCTTCCTCTCTTCTCCATGATCTTTATTTGTTACCTTCGTGTCAAGTCTTCTGTATGTAGCTTATCTATATTGGCAATTAATTAGGAATACATGTTCTCACATGCAACCTCATCACTTTAAGAACAATGTAATCTCGGAAGTATCTCCTGGTAAATGTTCATGCTCTGCTTTAGTCAAATAATTCTTCTCTCGTACTCTTATATTTTTCTTGGTGGATTTTTGCCTTTCTCCTCCCAAAGTCAGATAATTCATTGTCAAACTAATATGAAAGAATTTATTCTGCAACTGCGTTTGCAGCACACTATGTATTTCTGTAAAAATTTACATTCTTAAATGGATTTTTTCTCACCTCTAGTCAATCCATTGCTGTTTGACAAGCAGCCCTTGCGGGGATGTTTTAGAAATCAATGGCAAGGGAGAATTTTATGTTATCGAGCTGGTGGAACTTTTGACGGTATTCTAGCAGAAAAAATAGTACTTCCTAAAAGGTGTTTTGGTAAAAAAATCTCCTTACATTCAATTGGACCCATTTAAGCCAACTTCTCATGCAACTATTACTATATTAACATATTCATAATCTCCTAATTTCTTAATTTATGTTTTACAAATATTTTGGGCCGCATTTTATTAAATTGCGAGGCGTGTATTCTAATGGCATTTTTATTCTTAAATTAAGATTTTAGCATCTTTTTGTCAGAAGATAACTTGTACAATCATTTTTGGCTTCCCGAGTCTACAAAGCATGACTATCTTTTATCTGCCTTGTGGATTGTTAATTTTTGCACTTCTGTTCTTTGCTTTTGTGAATTACCTTTGTAGTCTTAATTTTATTTAGTTTTATTTATTTGCTCTTTCTTCTCGTAACTTATTAGTTTGACAAAAAAGGTCATGTCAAGCATACCAGTGAAGATGATAACCTGCAAACTGCTGAATGTGAATCAACAGGTATCGTACAATTTAAGATTTTCACATGAACCTGTCCGCATTTAAGCTAGGAAACTCTTAACTTGATTGTGCCAGCTGGTGAACGCCATAAAATTATTGATGATTCTGCCAACGGTGAAACGCATGAAGTTGATATGGCGGCTGTTGAACCAGAGAGTTTATCTGACATCGATGACTTGGAGGTTTGTAACATTTTAATGCTTGCTTTTATCAAAAACCATTGTATGTTAGTTAATACAGCTGTTTCTCCATTTTCTTTTCTTCTTGATATACTGGCTTGAAGGAAATAAACATAAATGCTGGTGAAGTCTAATGCTTAAATTTCATCAAATAATGTCTTAGGTTTTATAAATTGCTGGTCCAAGCTGTAAATCAACTTAAGTTTCATGGTTCCAGTATAAATGCCTGTGTAGCATTTCGAATTATGAAGGCTTTTAGATTGTGATGTTCTATATTGCTTAATTATTGTTTCGAATCTGTTGACATGATAATGGTATGTATTTTTCTGATAGAATATGCTGACCATGTTTATGTTATTTTAAGCATATTTGGTTAATCTCAAGCGAAGGAAAGAGGGGGACAGTGGGAGGGGGAAGAATTAGCAAGGTGCTTATAGAGTTATAGTACTTGGACTGACCAACTTCTTTTTATTGCTTAAATTAAATTCATTATGTTCCACAGAATATCAGCTATGTTACTTTATCTGCTTTTGGAAAAAGCTGGTTCTAAGTATGACCAGGGAAGCAAAATAGTGTTGGTCGTATCTTATCTGATTGCTTGATGCAGAATCATTATGTTGTTCTTTAGATGTTTCTATTTTTTTCTGTTGTGGTGTGTGGGTTTTTCACGCTTTAAAGTTTCACTCCTTTCGTGTGAGTTTCAAGTCAGTTTCCTCCCGTGAGTGTCCATGCGCACGTTGTTGTTGGGCGCCCACTGGGGTGGTGGTGGGGTGTTGGTTTTGAAGCGTTGTATAACTCTGGTTATTCATCAAACAATCTACAATCCTTGCATTCCCATTTGGGAAAAAAAACTCTCTAGTCATTGCTGTTTTTCTTACTGTAGTCGCATCCAATTATTAATTTTCGAATGATTGATATAGATTTTCTTCATTACCAGTGTATACATTCTATACTAATCTCTTTTTATGTTCCAAGCGCATCTTAGATAAATCACAGTATACCTCTTTGTTCAGCCAGTTTTTTTTAACCTCTGTTAAACCAGAACAACAATGTTGGCAGGTTGATGGTTACCTTCATAATGAGGAGGAGAAGCGCTACAAGAAGATAATTTGGGAGGAGATGAACAAAGAATATCTTGAGGTAGTCTGAGCTTTCATTTAGATTCACTTACTCAATATGCTCTGGACAGACAGTCATGCTTAATTGTATTTATTCTTAATAATACTAGGAGATAGCCCGGGAGCTAGATATAAAACCTTTTTTAAACAATTTGATTTAGGTGTTATAATGTTGACAATGATTTATGGGACAAGGTATGATGATATTTATCTTGTAAATGGTGACCAGATTGGCTATTTTTTTAGACCTCTTAACAAATGAGTTAAATTAGATCTCTCTCTCTCTCTCTCTCTCTCTCTCTCTCTCTCTCACACACACACACACGGAGCTCCCTAATGGATTATCGGGGATTAAGCAAGGTCTTTTCTCTTTTACTGATGAAACCGTTAAGTGAGACTTTCATTTTTCTAATTATTGAGAGTATGATTCCTGTCTTTAAATTTCACAGGAACAGGCTGCCAAAGAAGCAGCTGCATTAGCTGCAAAGAAAGCTTACGAGGCCAATTTCCAAAATTGCCCAGAGGAAGCACAGAAGCTTGCAGCGGCTGCTGCTGCAGCTGTGGCAAAATCAAAGAAGGTGGTATCCTGGCCATAACTTTGTGTAGATCTTTTAATATATGCAAGTAGTTCTCGTTGTAAATAGGTTAAATTTGTTGTCCAATTTCTAATGACAATTTGAAAAACATAATTTCCTTGGGAGTATTGGTTTTGCATGTTAGAACATAAATACATATAACCGTAAATACATCGTTAGAAACTGATGTACTACCTTGAACACGCTAAAGGGCTTTCATTGTTCTTTTCTGCTGTATATGCAAGAACGCGTGGGAAAATTTGTCTGAACTTTGGAGGCTGATTAGATGGTGTTTATTTGGGATGCATGAACTTATGTCACTCATTCAAGAATATATGTTGTGGAAACCTATGAAACATTCTCTGTGGTTCACTACTATTTTTCAAAGTTGTATTCTTCTTGCTGTAAACTCGAGGATTGATCTCAGCATAGGCTCGATCAAATGCCATGTCTTGTTGGGGTTGAATCTAGGTAATATTTGTTTGCTAAGATTCTTGTTCGCTGGGTTATTTCAGAAATCATAGATGTCCTATCTGTTTTGGGTTATGGAAACCCTTTTGCACTAACTTTTTAGCAATTTTATTTGTCGATTCAGTTGGAAGTGTGTTTTCTTCACAGGACATGCCTACAGAAATCACAATAGCTAAAAATGCATATGTATTTGAAATATGTAAAACTTTTATGTGTTTTATGTTCATCTTTTTCTTCCTTTTGTGCCCACTAATGTGTTCTTGTAAATGTTTGACAAGTCATGTGAATTTCATTCATGGATGGGCTTGCTCCATTACCTTTGAGCTTGTGTATTAATGAATCATTGGATAAACCATGATCGACAGGAAAGGCAACAGAAACGAGCTGCAGAACTTAAAACTTCTGGTCCTGCTCAGACTGCTGCAGAAGCAACAAGACAAATGCTAACTAAAAAGGTAATACACGCAGGGGAAAACAATTCATATAATAAATGCTTTGGGTATTATTGTCTTGAGAAGGGGACTGGTAGCATAAAAGGGCCTCTAGCCTCGTCGTTGCAGCTACAGTGAACTTATGGTGAATGGTATGTGCATACAAAAAGGTCTCTAAATATGACATTATGGATATCTGCCATATATTGGCAATCTAATAAACTGAAGGTCTGTTAGTGAGACCATATATATTTGAAGTTTGAATCATATGAGAAAAGTACTCTCCCTCTCCACTGCCCTTTGCGTATTGTGATTTATTAAATGCATCTCCCTGATTTCTCCTCTGCCCTTTGCACATTGTTATTTATTATTATTAATTATTATTTTTATTATTATTATTATTTTTATTTTTTATTTTTTTTTGAGTTTGGGGTTTTTTGGTTTTTGGATTTTTTCCCCCAGAAAATGTGCCTTGCCAATATATCTGTGCGTTCATTATATTGTTTATTCCTTACCTATAATGATGTGGGGCGGAAATGATTATGATGCAGAGGTTGAGTTCTAAAATCAACTACGATGTACTGGACAAGCTCTTTGACGAATCTGTAAGTTGTTCTTTTTCTTTCTTTCGGCAGACATACTTTTGCTATCATTTATTAGAGTGTCAACATTTTTGTGACAGAATCTGGTGACGTTGTCATTTAGATTTAATTCTACTCAGCCTGGGAACAGGAAATATGTGCCCAAAATATTCTTGCTGTGTGACTGCTTTATTTCTGTTACTTTATGCTTGTGCCTGTTTTATATTTTATTTTATTTTGTTTGAATATTGTGGATCGCCATTAATGCATAACAGATAAACAGAAGAACTTCTTTCTGTTGGGTGGATTTGCTTCCAAACTTATGCAGTTTGGCTAGAAATTTAATGTATATGCTGAAAGGCAATAGTCATTTTAACTTCTGATGTTTGGATAAATGGTTGATTCAGGCCACTGCCACTTATATCAGCCTAACTCGTTATATAATGAGACTTACACAATCAATTTCCCTCCCTTCCTCACATCCTGAAAAAGATTTAAGCATAACGTTCCACATAACATGAGCAGCACACCATGTTATACTAATTGACATGAGACTATGGAAGGTTGAAGTCAGCTTTGCACTGCCCATCTACATGGAAACAGCGGCTTTATTGGTGATCTAATACTCTGTTGCTCATTAGCCTGTTAAGAAGCTTTGAACCTTGTGAAAATTTTGTCAAGCTAGTGGACTGGAAAGAGAGATTGACAAGGACAAAGAAAAAGGGAAAGGTAAGTTGAGTATTCAAAATTCAAAAATGTTCTTAAAGGGGCCAGGAAATTGGAACTTTGTCAAATGAAATGGCTTTTCAGTAACTCGACTCGATTTCCTAGTTTTACACCATCTGTTGTAACCGATTACAGGAACCACCACCATTTCAATAAATGTTTTAACCTTTTCTTTTTCTATTCCTTAGAGAACCATAACCCCAACCATCGTCATTTGTACATTAGGGTGCTTATTCTAGCAGTCTAGTAATATGCTACTCTATAATGTCTTAGTGTTCTTTGACATCTTCTGATCCTTGCTCATCATACTTATATTCTCTCTACGTGTTTGTGTGTGCGGGGGCGCAAATTCAGATCTTAACACATAATGCATGTACTCGTGTTTGTTCCAGCAGTCAGTTTCGGAAGATGCCAAGAAAAGTCGAACTGGTCCACACTCTTTTAATGGCGACAAACCCGTAAAACATAGAGAAAGTGATGTCGAACAAGAGGATACTTACGGCAAAAAGGAGTTTGTACCGGAAGCAGACGACCAAGATTACTACCAAAATGAATATGATTATGACGAAGATTTTGATTATGACTTATGAGTATATAGGATACATGTCAATATATATTTCAAAATTTGATATTTTATAAGTTTAGTATATGCTTCACAAATTTTGGTTTTTGTTATTTGAGGCATATGTTTCATGGGGGCGTGCTGGCGTGAGGCCGAGAGTGTGTGATTGTTCATTGACTTGGGCTTGAACCGAGCAAAGGGTAGGTGGATCAGTTCGGTGAATCATGCTCCATGAACCCAAGGGCAGAACCAGGTTTCTGTTTTGGTATAGGTGTCACACGTTGATGTGGCATGTCCGACAAAAAAGAGTAATGTTATTTATCTAGGCTGGAGTTTAATCTAGTTGGAAACACTGCATTGGTGGACGGGTGGGGATGCATAAATACATGGAGACATTAATTTATTTAAGGGCTAATAAGAAAATGATAATTAAAGTGGAGACCGGTCTCTAATATAGATAAATAACATTATTCGACAAAAAATAATCATCAGTAGACGTATTTTGATGATTTAGATTTGGAGTGATAATTTTGATTGGGATTTAGGCCAAGTTGGATTGGCGTTTAATGTTTTTAGTTGGATGAATAAAATTAATTGGCTGAATAAATTCTAGAATTTGGATTAAAAAAAGTTGACTGTGTAACAAAATTGTTATGTGGATCATGTGATTACTATTGATATAAAAGTGATATATGATTTATTTAAAAATAAGATTATTTGTGTCAATTTTGTTAAATCATTTTTCTATGTCTTTGTTCAACCTGCACAACTCTAATTGGTCTAAATGTTGATATTAAACCAATCATGTAATAATTTGTTTGAGTGGGTTAACATATATGAGGTATGGCCGATAGATATTTTTTCCCTTTCTTCCCCCTTTCCTCTTCTACATTGGGGATATAGGGGACATGAGGGAAATTAAGAGAGCAATAAGTGAGGTATAAACCCGAGACCCCTTGTCTAAAACTTAAAAACTAAAATACTTTGCAAACCTTAAGGTTCTCCTTATATTTTTTAGAATTTGTTAAACTTTTTAAAGACTCAAAAAATTTAACATTTAACGATAAATAATTACAATTTTTCATATATAGTTGTAAAGAAAATAAATCAAAATTTTTTAAATGTATATATCCAATCATTAAATCAAAGATTCTAGGGGAAAAATGTAGTAAAACCGGAGTGTGATTATAAAAAACACTAGTCTTTTAGGCCGTGTAGTGCACATAAGAAATAAGTTACAATTATTTATTTATTAAATAAAAGGGTATATAATCCAATATCCATAAACAAATAACATAGACACATATATTTTATTTAAAAAGTATTCTTTTCTATTTATTTCTCACATAATTGGATGTATAAAAATTAAAATACAGACACCCTGATATGTGACTAAAAATAATTTTACACGATACTAATCAATTTTGAAACTAACATCCAGCAAAAGAAAATCAAATATTTATATATATATATATATATATATATACACATAAAATTCACGTGCTCTTTGCTAGTAAGGACATTGGAAAGTTGAACATGATTTTTCTTTGTTCAATTTGTAAGTAACTGTTTGAAGTGCACGACCATATTATAATAAAACCAAATTTACAACAGAGCACTTATTAACCGTGTTCTAAAAAGCTCGTATAAAGTCCCACTTAGCCGACGTTTATACTCGAAATTTAGACTCAATGCTTTGTCACACATGGTGCTATTACGCTTTATTTCAACACTTTTCCACACATTACATTTTTTAGAACATTGCTTATTAGTTTAATGAACTAATTGAAAAAAAGAAAAAAAAAATCAATTGCGCAATAAAATGACAAACGACATCTCTCTCTCTCTATATATATATATATATATATATATTTTAATTGGCGATGTATACTTCTGCGAATGAACCAATGGTATACAAAGTGTATCACATTGTAGATTTACACTTTGTTGACTACGAAATTAGTTATAAATATTAGCACAATAATCAACATGATGCCTACCATTTTGTTTAGAACAAATTAGGAATCTATCCTAAATTTGTACAAATCTTTTATATGGAACTTGCAACCGACAACTAGCTTCGAAAGCTGGACAAAAAGTCGTCTACAAATGAGAGAATTAAAACACTTTCAATATGAAGGTGTGTACAAAATATAAATTAATATTAATTTGTATATTTAATAATATTTTTGCAAATATTTGTAAGGGTAACTCTAAAGTATTACCCCCTCCGTCCCACCAAGATAGACTTATTATTTTTTATTTTCGTTTATCCCAAATTATAGTCTAATTTATAATTCCCTATTGAGAGTATAATTTATTTCTTAGTTGACTAAAATACCCTTGTTAAAGATAGTTCGAATATTAAACATTAAAGTAGACATTACATCTCCCAATAATAGTTAACTATTTCGCACTACTTTTATGTTAATTCCAACTACATTTAATATGTTTTCTTAATTTGTGTGAAAATTTGTAGTTGCCTGGAATATTTATTTAAAACACATGCATAAATTGACACAACATGTTAAAACTTGAAATTATCTTTTAAGATTAATTCACTTCACTGTATCATCAAAGCGAATTTTGTGAGGAATTAATTGTATTCATTGTTAAAATGAGTAGTTCCTATATATAGAAGATTGAAAAAGAAAAACAACGGTGGGGAGACTAATATATTGTCATAAAAATATATTCAAGACACTCTTTTGTTTAAGGTTTGTAAACTATATTAATTGGAAAATATACTAGATGATATGACCTATATATGTTTTGTTAATTACTTGTAAGCATAAGAAATTGACAGAAACCCTAAATTATACTCCCAAAATCATTTCGAATTGTTCATAAACGTCGAGTACTAAATTTATTCTTGTCGTCCGGATTACAATTAGAGGTTCAACAATTGGGTATATAATTCTAGTGACAAGTGTTATACCTGTGATAAATTATAAATTAGATTTCACTATGTTTATCAAAGAGATATTTATCACAAATTATTTTTAAGTGAAAGGTTGGTTCTTGTGAACGAATTGAATATTTATTTCATTTTCCATTATGTATGTTTTGTTCACTTTCTAACGGTTACACCAGCCATAGTTGCCCTAGTCGGAAGAGAGAGGCATGAATCACTATGAGTTACATTAACTAAGTGATAACTAATAATTATTTTTGACAAAACCATTCAACATATTTGACAAATTTTATAATAATAATAATAATAATAATAATAATATTTAATTTTTATTTTTTTTGTTTACCTTAATTAGCCACTTAAACGACCTAAGTACCAAAATATTAGGGAAAACAAGTCAATTCGTCCTTCACATTCCACCTTGATATTAATCTCTCGCACTATATTCATTGAAATTAATTCCAGATCATTAATTAGACAGAAGGTGTAACGATAAGAAAAGATTAACTCTAACTAGACTACCCCCTTATCCCCAGCTTAGAGTCCTATTGCAACAAGAAATCAGAATCCCTCCCAAACTCTCGATTCCACTCACATTGGGACTCATCTCCCTGCTCATACTATAAATACGCCCACATACATACACAAGAATACACACATACATTCGGCAGGAAATACAGTCTGCAAATCCCAAGGTATACAATACATA
>CAVNYN010287437.1:0-62496 GCA_963692815.1 Nyctanthes arbor-tristis
AGAAACTTCATCATTTACTCCATTTTTTGGAAATAATGGTTTGCCGAAATTGTTAATACACGTGTTCTTTTGCTAAGTTACGTACGGTAGAACTATTTCTACGTTTCTATGGACCTTTTTGTTGGCGGATCTTGTCCTAGTGGTAAAAGCTGTTCTAGTAGTAAAAGCACTACTTGTCAGATGTTTAATCCGGATTCAAATCAAGTCCACCCTTACAATGCTCAAATTGTACTTTCAAAAATATTCCTTTTGTAGATATAAATAAGTATTGAAAAATAACGTGAGTGAATCATCGATATGGAGTTTTAGGAACAGTTTAACTGGTAGATGATTAGAAAACAGCCGTTTCGTTTATTTGAAAACTCTTTTAAAACTAAAAAGGATTTAACTAAAATCAAAATGTTGAAAGTCTCAAGAATTCAAGTTATCATTGTTACTTCAAAATAAGGGAATTTAAAAGTTTAAAAAAAAAAATCTCAGAATATCGTTATTTTTTTTTCATTCTTGGTCAAGAAAAATTGCATCAAGGTAATCGTCCAAAGTATCATGACATGACATCTATATATATATATATATATATATATAAAATATAAGAGAATAATGATTTTTCACGCTGTTTTTCTAGCTCTCTAGGGTTTCTGGCTTTATAAAATTTTTGTTGATATTATTTAATTCTTTTTTTATACTTTTATTTTTATCTTTTTTCTTTGAGATTGTTATACTAATTTTTTAAATAATATTCAGTTTTTTCTTTATTAACCTATATCCGATTCTAAATTCACGGTGATTTCTTTAGCCAAATATTTTAAATTAAGGATCTGTCGCTTATAAAATTGAACACGAAATTAATTAAGAGTTCTATTTCAAAAAAACACATAGTAATTTTTATAATTTGAAAACACAAGCATAGCACGTCTCTAAACTAATAAATTTCTAAAAATCTGTAATATTAATTGTAAATTTCAATTTTTAATAATTTTTTAAGAAATTTTTATATGGTTATTGTAGTGCAATAATCAATTGATTTTTTTTTTTAAAAATTATAGTACTCTAATTTGTCGATTCTATAATTAAATTGGAACTTTTTGATAATTTAAGTCTTACCGTATTTAGAGTTGGATTGTTTATTTAAGAGATGGACCGAATATTGATACGGTTACACTGTAATAGTTGTTCAACAATTTTTATTAAACATTTTATTTTTATTGAATCACCTCAATTAATTTTTATTTATATATGTATAATTAACTAGTGTTGTAATTCAAATAAGTACTACGACAGTTATGTTTCTCATATTCTAGACAGGAGGTTCCCCTCCCCTCTCCTCCCCTCCGTATCAAAAAAAAAAAGAAAAAAGAATTAACTGGTACAAAAAGTATAACTGACAAGTAAATTCAAATATAATAGAATGATTATAAAAACTTATGTTTCATAATATTAATATGATTCAACTGGAGATGTATTAATAATTTATATTAAATTTTTGTATAAAAATTCATTAAAATTTATTATTAGAATAATTATAGAGAGAAATATTTATTTGACATGAATAACTGATATTAGTTCCTCTCCCGCCCCCTATACGCACTATATGGGAAAAAAAGAAATTAACTGGTGCAAAAAGTGTTACCGACAAATAAATAAATCTAAATATGATAGAATAGTTCTAAAAACTTAGATCTCATAATGCTAACATATGACTTAACTGGCTGTATTAATAATTTATTAATTTTTTGTAAAAAAATTTATTGACATTTGTTATTAAAGTAATTCTAAGTGGACATATTTATCTGATAATAACTGATATTTGTTAGTTGGCAAACGTGAGTTGGTTGTTTATAGCAAGTGGTGAATTTAAAGGCCCATAGTCATCAAATACATAGTTGACAGCTAAACGTGTCACTTTTTCATACAAGATAAATGTCTCTCTACAATTACTATTGCTATTATTACTTTTTGATCTCGTGCAATGCATTGGTGAGAATTCTAATAAAACAAATGACTAGTTTGAGGATTTCTAAACTGATTTTCAGAATTCTACACACATTTTTTTTTTCATGTATAGAATGAATATAGCCTAATACAAGAGGAAAGTACTGACAAAATTTTTGTTGTGTATTAATGGATTTTTGTAAGTTGTGTATGACAAATAAACGCAGCTAAAATAAAACGTGCATAGACGGACCGAGCTGAACCGGAAAGGACAAATCTCGAGCAAGCCCTTCAAACAAATTAACAAATTTTCAGCAAAGGAGATACCAATTCTGCTCCAAAGGAGAATGAATGCTTGATAATAACGATATCTTCATCACAGTGTACATAAAATCGACAGAGACACAACTCTGATAATCACAGAATTCAAGTCTCTTCTCCCATAGACGAATTCCTACGTAGCACCTCTTGAAATGGTTTTCAACTTCCCGAAAACTTCTCAGTTTAACTAAACTAAACATAGTTAACGGCAAAATTTACTGTGAAAAATGAATTAAGACCACGTCTGCAGTTAAACGACCAAAAATAGTTACTTATTCGAATGTTTTCTCCTGCCGGTACTCTGGCTTCAGAACCCAAAGGGACCCGTCAGGGTTTTTATCCAGAGTAGCTATCTCCTTCAAGAGATTCTTGAACAAAGGCAGATCTTTTGAAGGTATCCTGTCCTTGAAGTGCTGGACAATGCTTGCTGAATCTGTAGTTCCACCTTTTCGTTGGATGAATGTGCAAATTTGACGAATCAAAACTTCTGGTTGTGACCCGAAGGTGTTCAATGACCTAGAAGGCCCGTCACTTGCAGATCTTTCATGGCTACCGGAGGTCGAAGCCATACCAAACTGATGTCCAATCCCATCACTAGCAGCTCTTTCCTGAGTTCCTCTAATCTTAGCCAGCAACTCAGCAGATGACAATGCTTTACCTGATGATACCCCAGCAGTAACTTGATATCGTATGTTGGCTTCATTATTTGATGTATCTTCCAATGGCCTTGAATTGGTTACTAATCTGGAATTTACAGTCGAGCCAAATTTCTTTCTGACAGATGATGGTGCACCAGCAGCACCTGATCTTCCTGTCCATGTTGGAACAGTTATACTTTCTTGGCTTCTAAGTATTCGTGACTGGCACAGAGCTTCCGCAGCTCTCTGTGCAACTTGGGAAGCTTCCTGCTCGAACTTTGTCTTGTCTTCATCATGAGCATTCAAGATAGCGTCATGGTTCACAGCACTCTGGATGAGCAAAAATGAAAATAAAGTTGCATAAAATATTGAGGACATAGGGAAATGGTGGGCAAATGGGTAAATAAGTAAACACATACGATTCCAGCAAATGATTGGTAATGGCTTCATTATTCTGATAGGATAATAATTGGAATAAATAAACATAGCTAGAAAAGGGAAGAACTGGAAGGTAGGGAATCTGAGAGTAGAAAGAAGGGCTCTTGCTTGTTAAGAAAATTATTATTATTAAAAAAGAAAAAAAATGAAGAAAGACAATTTATTTCAAGCAGAAGTTAATTTCTTGGCCCAACAGCATTCCTTGATCTCTTTCTCTGTGTGTGTGTGTGTGTGTGTGTGTGGAGGGAGGGGGGATTTGGGATTTTTCCCATCAAGAACCAATAATAATGTAAAGCGAAGGGGGCAATAGTGTCATTTTGTGAGGGAGAAAAAGGTAAAGTTAGCCGAATTCCACCTCACATGCTTGGTTGAAATTTTGTTTGGCTACAAATAAAAGGTTGCGATATGGGCTTCAGCAAGATAATTTGGACCGCAACACTTGAAAAATCAGTGGAAAAATGCCAAAGGTCCAATGGTGAAAAAAAAATCAAATGTGCAACAGTTGTTTTTCATTGGCTGTATGGCAATGCCCATTAAAAAATAATAATATGTAATAATAAAATAAAATTAAAAAAGTTTGAAGACAATAGATAAGCCTATACCCAAATTTCCCCAAGATTTTCCCCCTATACATTACTTGAGAATGACTATTTTTCCCCTTGGGCTTTTCCCATCAACACTAGGGCTCTAATGAACAGCAAGACAATTGATCCTACATAAGAGAAATTTTATGCGAGCAGCAACTCATCAGATAGTTTTCATAATGTACAAAAGGCATTAAACAAATGGTAAGAACCCAAGAACATATCGGAACCGGCTAGCTAAACAGATACATTTGTGCTCGTTATGTCACGAAATAACCCCAACCAAAATGGGGAGAGGATTCAAACAAAAAGATGCAACATCTATATTCAAAGAGAATACAAACTAGAATGAATTCCTGATAGTTTTCATAACATACAAAAGGCAATAATAAATGTTACGAACCCAAGAACATATCTGAACAGGCTAGCTACATAGATACTTTTGAGCATAGATACTTTTGAGGCCATAATATTACCAAGCAAGCCAAGCCACACCCATATTCAAAAAGAATACAGAAACTTACATGAATTCCATGAGCATCAAAAAGATACTGCAGAAAGCTTGAATCATCATCCACACAACCTGGACTGGCCATTTCTTCACCCCTCCGTTGAGCATCAGATTCAGGCCCCATGTTAGTAGAATGGTTAGGATCTGACGTTGAAGCTTTACCAGATTTTGGCTTTTCCTGTTCATTTTTATAAGCCCTTACAACATCTACTTCCTCCAACTGACTGAAAATACTAGATGTTTCTGTAGAGATACCATTTTCATCCTCATTCAATGTGAAAAGATCCTTCATATCACGAGCTTTAAAAAATCTTCTCTGCCGTGGATTCTTCAATATTTTATTAGTAAGGAAATGTTTGTAGATCTGCCTGTGGTACACCTTCTCTTCAATTGTTCCACGGGTAATCAATCTATAAACTGTAACATCCTTCCTCTGCCCAATACGCCAGGCACGCTCTCGCGCCTGTCTTAACAAGCACCATAATGTATTATAATAAGAACAGCAGATAAAAGCGTTCTAAAACTCAACACAAATAACATGAAGTCATGTCACAAATTATAGATGATTCCAGTAACCCCCCCCCCTAGCAAAAAAAAAAAAAAGGAAAATCTCCCCGCGGGGGGTGGGGGGGGGCTTGGTTTCTCTATCTCTCAAAAAGAAGGAAAAGAGAAGAAGAGATACAGTTTGGAGGGTGTATTTATTTAATTTTTTTTTTTTTAGACGTGATTTGTGAAAAGTGAGGTTTTGGGAGAGTGGTCCAACAGCAGGAAAAAACTGACCTGCATATCAGTCGAGGGGTTCCAATCTGGGTCAAAAATTATTACCCTGTTGGCACCAGTTAAGTTTGTTCCCAAACCACCAACCTTGGTCGTCAAAATGAAAATGAATACATCATCAGAGTTGTTAAATTCATCTATCAAAGCCATTCTCTGTGTCACAGGTGTCAGACCATCCATTCTCCTGTAATTATACCCACCCGAAACCAAAAAATTTTCAAGAATATCAAGCATTTGTTGAGTTTGTCCAAAGAGAAGAACACGGTGTCCCTGAACCTTCCACACCTTGAGCACTTTGGCTACAACTTTCATTTTTCCACTACGTTCAGGATTTCCATAGTCCGGATTTCCTTGAGAATGTTCTCTCTCAAGTAGGTCAGGATGGTTGCAAATCTTACGCATCACATCAATTCCATAAAGAGAGTTTCTGCTTCCATCAAAAATTTGTTCAACCTCAGAGCTTGCAAGAAATGCACGGTACACAGAGCGCTGCACCGGAGTGAGACTGCAGAATAGGACATGTTCAGTCTTCTTTGGAAGCTGAGCATTCATATCAACCTTCATCCGTCGGAGAAGGTAAGGCATGATCAAGTCACGTAGAACAACGGCACATCTGCCAAAATAAATATATAATAAAATAAAAAAGGAAGATGACGAAGAATTTAATGGGGGCAAAAACTATGAAGGGCAAGATAATGAAACTTACAACAAAATCTTCAACTAAACTAAATGACAGACTTATAATAACACAATCTTCAACCAAGACCCAAGACAAAGAAGACTTGTTTCAAAGTACATCAATTAAGCACAGAATATCACATGCAAAATGCTTAGAGTTGGATTGGTAATGCAGGCTTCTTTCATCTTCATTAAAATTTCCTATTTCTTTTCATCACTGTTCCAGTTTCAAATTTGTCATTTCTATTTATGCTTTCTTTTATGTATTCATAACATCAATGAAGTAGATTTTTCAAAAGTTGATTTTGTGAAATGTGATTTTTTGGGAGAATGTGTGGTTAAAAAGTAGTATGGAGAATTGTGAAAAATGTTTTTCCAAATAAGGTGTGGTTGAAAATGAATTGACGCAAAACTCGAGAAGAACTGATTCTTAAAAAATCACACACCTGTAACAGAAAAGTAGTACAAAAGCTAACAAAAATTGAACAAGCAAAGCTCTGTGACCCCCCCTCCTGCCAGCTTCCTCAAAAGCTATGTATAATCAGAAAACAAATTAGATCTTCTAAGATCAACATTCACACCTGTAAGCAGTGGATACTTGCAAAGGCGTTGCATTAGCGTAACCACCAACTGATATTGGCACAGCAAATTCAGCCTCAAATACTGGTAATACCCCCAGCTTTCCAGGGAAGACAAAATCAAACAAGGACCACAACTCAGACAATTTATTCTGAATAGGTGCACCACTCATTATTATACGATGAACAGTCTGCAACTGTTTGCAAACAAGAGTTATTTCAGCATTTGGATTTCGAATCCGATGTCCTTCATCCAAAACAGCATATCCCCATTCGATATCAAGCAATTTGTTACCCAGCAGGCGAAGTTGCTCATAGGTGGTAATCAGCAGACCAGATTCTGACCTCAGAACACGGTTGATCAGAGATTCCCACTTCTTGGTTCTCCTAGAAGATGATTTTCCTTCACTATCACTGTTGAGCAGTTCCTCACTTTCATAGTCACTTTCTTCTGACTCTGATGATCGCTTTTTTTTAGCGGTCATTTCCTGGGCAGAATCATGTAATATCTCTACATGAAATTTTGGGTTCCATTTCTTGGCTTCTCTCTTCCACTGTCGCAGGAGGGTAACAGGACATACAACAATGCTTGGTTTGTACATACTACTGAAATGCAATGATCCAAGGAAAGCTAAAACCTGGATGGTTTTACCAAGACCCATCTCATCTCCAATTATTCCGCCTGCTCTTTGACAATGGAGTTCCCATAACCACTGTACTCCAACCCTCTGATAGTCAAAAAGCTTGCTAAATATTGCTTCGGGAATCTTCAGTCCCCCTTCAAGGGTAACAAAAGAAGGGCCCTCATCATCCATAGTTTCTGCATCTTCCCAGTCATCATCTTCATAACTTGAGGTCTTTACATCTTCACGTAATAAAGAAGCTTAGTATTGGCAGACTAATACTTGAGGATAAAATGACTTTCAAACATGACAACAATAGAAGGCAAAAATGATGGAAATATTCCTACAAGAATAATGCTATTTGTAGACTGGAAAATGGTAGTGGATCTCTAGTCTAAGCGACACCCATTCATTGGAAGTCAAGAGATGAAATGTTTACATGCACATTGAAACCTACTCATCTTTTAATCGTACATTGCCAACTAGACAGGAGCGGCAACTCTACTTTAGATCAAGAGCACTACTTTTCCTACAAACTCGAAATGCCAGCTAAAGCTGATAAGTTCTGACAGAAACTTGCATCATCGCAAGTTTTTCAAGTGCCATGCAGTAACATATTCATAAAAGTGAGTGAAAAATGTACCAAGATCACCATAGCCATTATATTTTGTTTTCCAAAATTTATGCTGGAAAATAAAGTAGCAAGTGCAACAGCCTTGACATACCAGTTTCTTCGTTATCATCTCCAGAAGCTAGCTTTCGCCATTTATTTTTAGGCAATGGTCTTTTCTTCTTTCTTCTTTTGCCCTGATCCTTCTCAGTCTCAGTTTCTATGGACTGAGAGATCTTCAAGGGAGCCTTTAGCCTTTGGAAAGGACGGGTAGGAGCCTCAATTTTTGGTGCTGATTCTGGATCAAGCAACCTAGTTGTGGGACGAGATTTTGCAGCCTCTGACATAGATCGAAGAACTTTGTCTATGCTAGACGAAGCCAGTTCATCACTATTGTTTACGTCTTCAGCTACCCCATTCCTGAAGGATGGCCCTGCTTCCTCTATACGGCGTTCAAAGCCTTTGAGCTTGTGAAATGGAGTTAAAACTCCCTTACGAACTAGCTCATCCCTTTCCTAAGACAAATGATATGTTGTTAGTCCCAATGCCCCCAATTTACAATCCATTTGTACAACTAAAACAACACAAGTAACGTACAGACATAAGTAGATGAAACTTTGAAAGCACAAGAAAATAACTCACAGTTTCTACAAAACCTGTAGATGCCACATTTAGAACAGCATCAAAATCATCATCTTCAACGAAGGAAACGGTTTTCACCCTTTTGTTCTTGCTGTTTTTCTTGCTTGTTTTCTGAATCTCTTTTAACCTTCTTTTGGTTTTTGGCTCTTCCTTTACGAGATCTCTAATAATCTTGTCATCCTTAATGCCTTTGGAGAAATTCAAAATTTCTTTCTCAAGTTGAGCCTTTGTATTTATCAGGCTTTTTAATCGATCTGTGGTAAGAGCGTGTTGAAGGGTCCCATCATTTGGAGATGGCTGAAGATCCTCTTTTTCAACAGCTCCAGCTCCCTGCTCCCTGTCATTTTCACCTTCAGAAGAATGATCACTGTGTCTTTTGAAGCTCTCTAACTGTTCAACAGCAGATGTTACAGCATTTATTTCAATCTCAACAGCTCGCAATCTGTTGTACACATTTTCATGAGTATTAGATGACATTTTTTTGCTATTGGTTTGATGATGAAGCTCCTCATCTCCACCCCTTCCAGCTTCGCTGTTGTCTTCAGCATTTTTTCCTGCCTGCCAATAGATAAGCTGTCACTATATTAACTTTTACACAAATTCATAATTTCTGAACACGTAATGAAGGTTCAACTCAGTCATTGTACAAAGCAATTCTGAACACCCAATGAAGGTTCAACTCAGTCATTTACAAACTAAAAAGCAACTGAAGTACACTGACTGCATGATAGGCTCAGAGTGCATCTTCACTATTTCCAAACCCATTTCTACCAGGGCTAGATCAGAGTCACATTGTCCCATAGAAAATATATGGAAATAGACGGGATGTGAAAAATGATTAAGAAAAGAAAGAGAAAAAGCTATGCAATTAATAGAACTGATCCATCTTCAAATCAAAATGAAATCACATCAACTCATCCACAGGGTATCAGCTTGCAATTTGCATGAGCCAAATTAGGAAAAGAGAAAGGCAGAGTCACCTTATCTAAAATGTCGCGTTCAATATCTTCAGGATTTGCGGATGTAACCCCTAAAGCGCTGAGCAAAACCCTATCTTCCTCCTCTTCTTCCATTGGACTGTATCAAAACCGCTTCACAAAAACGCCATCTGCCATTACAAAATTTGGCCCCCGTTATTTACTTGTAGTCTTTCAACTGCAACTTGTATGAATTTAGAATAGCGCTTCTCTACTGACAATGAGCTTTATTATATATAGTAATAAAAAAAAAAAAAAAAAAGCCAGCCATTCAGCCAACAATTGGTGAAAAGCATCGACTAACTGCTACGCTAACGCAGCCGGACTAAACCATAAATCCAAAAAACTGTTATCACTTTCAATGATCAAAAACAACGGCTAACATATAATTACATAGGAAACAAATGAAAAATAACGGTAACAAATAGAAATTGCCTCCAGCTGAAAAATCATTGCATAATTAGGCACTAATCTTTAAAATTTAGAATCATAGAGAAGCAAAATTTTCAAAAAGCACCAATTTGTATTGATAAGCTCTCAAAAAATTACATAATATAACTATCCTCATGATTACAGTCACAGGGTTTTGGCATGAAATGGAGCAGCGATAGTGAAGAAAGAATCAGAATTGGGGGTATATACGTTTTAAGGCTTTTCCTCCTGTACCAAAATTTTGGACGAGTTCAGATTTAGCTGCCAAAAGCCGATCAGTCCAGACGAGACACCCTACAATTAAAGACGACGAGAATTAAAAAACTCTCCCCCCTCCCAATGTGTTTGATTTTGTCAAATTTTATACCCGAAAGGCAATCGGTCCGGAGGTACAAATCCCACTAGCTGTATGACGTGGCCCTATAATTGGTGGTCGGCTTTAGACATAGATCTCAATCTCTTTCTGTAAAAAATTATACAATATATATCCTAATTTTTTTTTCTTTTTTAATCATTTTTCATTCATTTAAATTTGTTTTCCCCTCATTTTCCCTTCTTCTTCGTGTCATGTGTATAAAGGTAGAGAAACACACAAAAATAATTGTTATACCTCACAATATGTGCCCTATTTTTTTAATTTTTCTCTTTTCTTTTAATCGTTTTTCATTCATTTACATTTATTTTTTACTCATTTTCCCTTCTTTGTGTCACATATAAGATCTAAAAATGCACTTCAATCTCTACCTTTATATTAATATTTTATCATTATTTTTGAATTTCTATCTATCTCTCTCATCTTTTTCACTTTTCATAATTTTTCCCTACCCCTCTTTTTATTCATCTTTAATTAAAATAATCATCTTCTCACTATCTCTCTCCTCAAAACAACCTCATGACCATGACCTTCCATTGGAGATGCATGCTACATCAAGTGACTGTAGGTCAGAGATTAACATGGCATACCATGTCACACAGTCTCTAGAATCATTTACGGCTTAAACATCTAATTTTATATCAATTTCCGCAAAAATGATCTCCCGCTAAATATTTAGTGGGATTGACCAGTCATGCCCATATACGGCAAGAGTTTATTAGAGAAATTTACACATAGTGGGCCTTTTATATGTGGGGGTTTACATAGTTATCATAATAATCTCCCGTAACGCGTGTGTATAGGGAGATAATTCTGCCATACATATAGCAGGAGATCGAAACTATCAATTCCGGCCACAAGGATCAACTCGAACAAGTCTAGAACAATGGTGTTTCAAGATAGGGCAAATTTCACAAGAGGTCCCCATCCTTTACAAAATGTAACAATTTCATCACTATTTTTTTTGGCCCCTTCAATATACGTGGTCCCTAATTTTTCAAAAATTCGCATGAATGGTCCTCTAAAGGAATACATCTATTTCTAACGTGGAAGAAAAGAAAGTCCAAAGAATAATATCATTATTTTTTTCTCTCTTTCCCTCTCGACAACATATGCATCTACAATCTTGTATCTATCTCATCTCTAGAAAAAATTATGTTACTCTAGGAGTACTGAATTAAGCACCCTTAGCAAATTAGAAATCCACATGTAAATTCAAGGGCCCTAATTTTTTATTTAATTTAGACCCCAAATCCCACATATGAATTCTTAATTGGTGAGGAGTACCAAATGTTCAATACTCTTAGAGTACAATAATTTTTTGTCTCATTTCTTGAGAAAATTTTCCCTGCCATTTCCAAAACAAGCTTCAAAACCTAAAAGGAATTCACATGCTTCACTTTCCCCTTTAAAAAAAATATTGTTCGGATTTTCGATTTTGTTAACTTTTAAGAAAACCCAGAATTGGAGGTTTTGAAGAGTGTTGGACATGTATGGCATCCAAGTCTGGACTACATTATTGTTTTTTTTTTTTTTTTTTTTGGGAACATGTCTTTACAACTTTGCCGTTAATTTTTTCCACCATTTTTCCTATTTTACCCTATGTTAAACCTCGATGTTTTGTTCGCAGAAGCAGTATGATCTGAATTAATCTAACCCTTTGTGCAAAAATAGATAATTATTATCTATATGACAGTTGGGTACATATACTTGGTGAACAAAGTATTATTTTAATATAAAATTTTAATGATCATACACCAAGTCGTAATAATAATGGTTTAAAAATGATAATACTCGGCGAAAAAAAAAATACAAATTAACCAATTCACACCTAAGCTCAGGTCCCTAATTTCTGATAAGGATAATATATGGCAAATTTTGAGGTAGTAAATTCGATTACGGGCTTTATATAAAAATTTTCTGACACCGCTGTTGATAGCACTCAATGTCCCATGTAATGTGAGTGCTTGCATACACACTACATGGGGTACATTTGAGTGCCATAACGAGATGTATATAAATATAAATCATATTGAAACATAGCGCAAACAAATCGACAATACATCGACAATACTAAACTCTATACAGGACTACAAATTACAATAGTATATATAGAAAAACCCCACCACTACTACAGAATTGACAATAAAAAAAAAGAAAAAAGGAAAATACACGTCGTTTTTAGGAAGAAGTGACGCATATAAAAAACACAGTGGCATTTTTGTTATAAGAGCATAAAGAATACAGGTTGGTTTAGTGTAGAAACCAATGAGTATAAGCAACCGACGCCTAGTATACTAAAAAATACACGTCAAGAAACCGATGTGCATACTTACAGGCTTCGGTTTCTTGTAGAAGCAATTGACGCCTATTGAATTCTACATAAGCAACCGGTGTGTATTCCTTTATGTATAACACCTCCAAATATAAGCAGAACATGAACTCTCACTCGAGTTGATATCACTCTTTCACTCATCATTTCTCAATTTCTCAAAGGCATCACACTTTCACTCGAAATTGCTAGAAGATACAAAGAAATCAGAACCCAAAGCTCAGACGCATACTTCTTTCTCTCTTGCACGATCCCCTTTCGAAGTTGTGAAATTTTAAATCTCAATTTCTAGGGTTTATGTTTTGTTTGTTGAAAACAAGTTTCAAAGGTTAATTAGTAGATTATATGTAGTTTCTTAGGTATTATTTCTTGAATATATGCATATATTGTTACATGTATGAGTAGAAATTCATTAATTTATGGAATCTTCATGGATTTGAGTATAATTCATAAGTTTTTGGACTTTCATTAATTTTTTGGGCTTTATATGTTGATATACACACATTATTATAGGTAAACATGATTTTAGTAGAAGTCATGAATTTATGAAATTTTTATGGAAGTTGGACCAATCTTACACTCCACATGTTTGATAAAATGTCTCACAAAGCTTTGTTTGAATTTTTTTTCAGAATAATGAATTTTTTGGGCTTTACTTGTTGAATACATACATTGTCATGGGTAAACATGATTTGAATAGTATTATATATTTATTGTTTTCTTTGGCAAGGTCATCGGCTGTAACTACTGCTGATGGCACTACAAAAGAAAATAAGACAATAGGCATCGATGTGTAGAGTTAAAACCGACGCCTATTGTTCACCAACGCCTAAAGTTGAACAATATGTGTTGGTTTCAACCCTACAACCGACGCATATTGTCTACTTTAGGTGTCGATTTTTCTGCCATAACTTGAACAATATGCGTAGGTTTCAAGCTTTCAACCGACTGCATATTGTTTACTTTAGGCGTCGATTTTCTGCCATAACTGACGCCTATTGTAGACCTTAGGCGTCACAAAACAACCGATGTGTATTTTTTTTTCATTATGTGCGTCGCTACTAATAGCATCGCCTTCAAAATAGACGTGTATTTAGCATAGTAACTGACGCCTAAAGTGTTATTCTATAGTATTGCACACAGGATATAATCAAACCTAGGACCTCTAAAAACCATTGGGTAAATATTAATTTACTATAAGATGGTACTTAGTAATTGTAAAGACCCCAATCCGTGAACTAAATCTGACTATGCACATTCATGTGATGACGAACGCTTTTCTTTTACTTAATATATGCAATGAATGTAGAATTGCAAATAATGACATTTGTTTTGTAGAATTGCAAATAATGACATTTGTTTTCATTTCCTTTTCAACAAAATTCAATAGTCAATGACTTCTTTCTACCTCATTTCATCCCTTTTTGATGTTTATGATGAATTTCTACCACTATTTTCCTGTACCAACCGCATTTCCACACGCATAAAATTGAATTCCATTTTCATAGGTGTTGTATATATTTGTCCAGGTAATTTCACCACTTCATGTTTGATTTATAGGGAGTGATTTAATGGGTTTGTGTTTTCATTCTAATTCTCCAAGTTTATTGTATCATTCTCTGCAGTTCCCCTATCATATGTCTTCTAATGTTCTATTTCGGTTTCCTTTTGTGTAATTTTAGTTATGAGGATCAACAATAATCAATATAATGTGTTAAAACTATAGCATAAGTTCTTATAATTGAATGTACTTAAGTTTGTTTTCACCTATGGTGTTGGGTTAGTTGCCATTGTCGAATTTTCAACCCTAAAAAAACTGCTAGCTTATCACCAGATGGAGGTGAAGATAAATTTTGGATTGATTGCGTAAATATGTTTAATCTTTTTGGTTCACATAGCTTACCATAAAGTTATAAGAACATTGTTTAAATTTATTTATTTTTTGTTCGTATTGTATTGTAATAATTCTAATATGAATGAATGTGAGATGTTTTGAATACTATGCCTATTTTAAAAAAGAAGTAGCTCTTTCTCAGGAGTACCACACTTTATACTGTCCACGAAAGTCACAATTTTGCGCTTTCAAGCATGCTCTTATCCAGTTTTGTGATAAGATAGGTACGACTTAAGCACATCCCTGAAGTTTCTAGGAGACAAAGAAAAGAAAAGAAAGACAAGATTACATCACCTATAAATTCAGTCTTATCTATATTCATTTGGACAAGAATGGTCAGAGTTAACTTCTAAGTATGAGCTCTAAGCCTTTTAATTTGATTACCTACAGATGAAGAATTTTGGTGACAATTCATTTCATATGTTAAAGTCTGTATAAAATTGAAAAAATTAACGAGCAAAACAAACAAGATCATCTAATCAATGATTCAAGTATTATTAAATTTGAAGTGTTACATGTTTGTGTGCTTAAGGATTTTATGCTTTCACTTTCATTTTATTTGGTTACATTTCCAAATGATAGTTGATTTTCTTAAACCCGAATCTAACTCCATTTTCATATACTTGGATCAAGCATCTTGACTAAAGTTTCTCTGCGTCTTTTCAACATAAATATAGGAAATGATGGTGAATATGATTGGAAGAAAGAAGTGGAGGATTTTGAGAAAACAAAAGCCGGTGTGAAAGAACTTGTGGATTCTGGGGTTGTAAAGATCCCGAGGATCTTCATTAATCCATCTGAGAAATCCAACAACTGTGGTGAGGTTCATCTAGAAATTCCAGTTATAGATTTGCAAGTAGTTGAAAGTAATGTAAACCGACAAGTGAAGATCATTGACGAGATATGTAGAGCATTAGAAATTTGAGGATTTTTTCAAATGGTTAATCATGGTGTCCTAACCAATCTAAAGGATGCCATATTAGATGCCACATGGAGATCCCATGAACAGCCAAAGGACTTGAAAATGGAGTACTATTCGACTGATGTGATGCAAAAAGTGAACTTAATACAATTTTTGGAAATTTGCAGAAGTTTCATGCCGCCAGTTGGAGGGATGCATTTTCTTGTACATTCACAGATGACATGCTGGACCTGCAACTATACCACCAGTTTGCAGGTCCAATTAGTTGATCGATATGTAATTTGCATCTTTAGATTTTTTTTTTCTGAGAAATATCTAAATCTTTGCAGAAATGAAATCATTGTGTACTTGACGTGCATGGTTGAAGTGAGAGAAATAATGTCAGGATTACACTCAGAGACTTTAGGATTAAGGCATGATGTTCTAGGACAGATTAAGTCCATGAAAAGTGAGAATTTATTACACCTCTATTATCTGCCATGTCTTGAACAAGAGAAGACATTTTGCACAGAAAAGCACGTTGACCCCTACAATTCTAATAATATTGGTCTAGGATGGTGCTAGTGGATTCATCACAATAATTATTGGTTAGACGTATTTCCCATTCAAGGAGCTTTAATAGCAAACATTGGAAGTTATTTACAGGTACTATAGATATGAAAGTTCCTATAAAAAGTATTTTCTATATATTTACGTTACAATTAAAGATATTTTGTTTTATTTGATGTTGAAAATTTTGGTGAACAACTTATCGGCAACAATAAATTCAAGAGCGTAGAGCACAGAGTATTGGCTACACATGTTGAAAATCGGGTCTCAATTGCGTATTTCTTCTTTCCTGGCTCTAATCAAATCTTAAAGCCACATGGACCCCTAAAAGAGCTTCCATCTAAAGAAAATCATCATGTGTATAAGGAAGTATCTTTTGTTGAATTTATCAATTGTCATTAAAGAAAAAAAATTGAGCGAAGGTACCTCAACCTTTCTCCAGTATAAACTTTAGATGTCAAGGTGTCTGGGTGAAATGAAATGAGTTTTTCATGAACTTCAATTCCAGATCAGTATGCTTACTCATCTACTCTATTTTTTGTCTTTTACCCTTGGAAAAATGAGGAATTTTTCAAAGGCATTAGACATGGAATCACTACTACAGAATATGACCCAAAAAAATCACAATATACATTGGTTTTTAGAAAAAACGACGTGTAAACACAATGCAGTGGCAAACTTGTAATTAAATGGTTGAGTGCAAAAACTAAAGGCATCGGTTGTCAGTTGCCGATCCTTATTCTTAAAAATACACATCGGTTCCACATTTGGAACCAACGTGTATTAGATAATTGAGGAATTGATGCCTATTATCTAATTTCAAAATCATGCAGATCCCCTTTCAAACTTAGCTCACATTCATTCGAACGCTCCCCTTAACTTAGCTTCCTTACGCTTCCATTTCGAATGCCTTAAATCCAAACCCATATTTCCACTTCCAAAACACGAAGTTCTCCATCTGGCTTCCACCCGAAGGCATTTGCATCCATTTCGACCGGACTAGCAGTTTTAATAGTTATTTCTCTGTTTCTTCTCTCGGTTTCTAGACATCTTTTTCTCCGTTTCTTCAAAGTATTTTGGAGGTAATTATTCTCTATTTCTTAGTTTGTTTGTAAGTATGGAAGATTTTGTTTAATTACATTTGTTATGTTTGGTAAATATGACTTTTGTTAATTTTAGTGGATGTATGTAATTTCTTGGGCATTGTTTAGGAAAATATATATACACATTGTTATGAGTATATAAGATTTAGTTAGATTTTATGAATTTGTGGATTTTTATAGAAATTAGAAATGTTGCACGTCACATGTTCAATAAAATACATTGGAAAGATTTTTTTGAAATTGATGCATTGCATACAAAGATTGATGACTAAAAATGTGATGCTAATGCATATGTAAATGAAAAGTATTGATGGACAAATAAATTGGAAATAATGTAAAATTCTGTAATTAGGTTTATCGTGTGAATAAATATGTAATTAACAAGACAAATAAATTAAGATAATCAAATAATGAAAAATTCTTTCTTTAAGTTTATGATACAAACGAATATGTGTAATTAACAAACAATATTAGTATACAGGTAAATAATGGAAGCTTGTGATAGAAATGAATATGTAATTAACATGATAAATAAGTTAACCGTTTCAAATGATAAAAATTTCTTTCATTAAGTTTGTGAAAGAAATGGATATGTAAATAACAAATAATATTAATATACAAATAAATTATGGAACGTAAAAATTTATTTGATAATGTAAATATATTTGTAAGTAACACGTATGAGTAGACAAATGAATTAAAGAAATCAAATAATGCATGAAAAATTACCTGTTAAAAATAAGTAACTCTTGTGTTGTCCCTCTTAATAGGCCATGAGATATGGATCAGAGTTGGATGTATGAGAGGCGTACTATACTAGAATATTTGAATGGCGTTGAAGAGCTCATAAAATTTACCAAAGATAATAGAAAAAAGAAACAATAAGAATTGATTGCTTGTCCCTGCCGCGATTGTAAGAATATGAAAGTGTCGTAGTTATATGGAAATGAAGAACCATTTGCTTAGGTGTGGTTTTAAGGAATGTTATACACGGTAGTTTTGGCATCGTGAAAGTTTACTTCCTAGGATGAACACTAGTGACAATGAGGATGCTTAGGAGGAGAACATTATAAACAAGAGTGATGAGATTAATGTGGGTAAAGAAGATAATGATGTCTAGAATGATCAAATAGATGAAATATGTGTGATATACAAGGTGATTTCATTGAGACTCTGCACATTTTCGATGGCCTGTTCATCAATTCCGAAAAGCCTTTATTTTCTAGATATAATAAGTTTATAAAGTTGTCTGCTGTGTTTAAATTGTATAATTTTAAAGCAAAGAATGAGTGGAGTGATAGGAGTTTTACATAGTTATTGGAATTTCTAAGAGACATGCTTCTCGAGGATAATGAGCTTTCTAGCCCGACCTACAGGGCAAAGAAATTGTTGTGTCAGTTGGGTATGGAAATTGGGAAGATACACGCATGTCTAAATAATTATGTCTTATACCGACATGAGTACAAGGACTTGTATGTATGCTCAAAGTACAGGGCATCATGATATAAAAGAAAAGACAACCATGATAAATGTGAGGATAAGAAAAGCCCTCTGGCAAAGGTGTTATGGTATCTACCCGTAATACTGAGATTCAAACGCTTTTTGCGAATGCAAAAGATACGAAGAAAATGTAGTGACATGCTGATGGAAGGAAAGAAGACAGAAAACTCAGACACCCAGCCGATTCTCTCTAGTGGAGGAACATAAATATAACGTTTCTTGAATTTAGTAGTAAAGATAGGAATCTTAGGCTTAGACTATGTCTAGATGGAATGAACCTGTATGGTAATATGAGCAGTCGACGATCTCTTGGCCAGTTCTTTTGATATGTTACAATCTTCCTCCTTAGTTGTGTATGAAGCAGAAGTGCATCATGTTGTAGTTGTTGATTTTAGGGCCTAAACAGTCATGAAATGATATAGATGTGTATCTCGCACCACTAATTGATGATTTGATGTTGTTGTGGAACTAGGGTATGTCAGTGTTTGATGCACATATAGCCAGAAGCATTTCACATTACATGCCATGATTTTTTTGCAATCTAAATGACTTTCCAGCCTATAGTAACTTGTCAAGTTATACTACCAAAGAAGCTAAAGTATACCCTGTTGGTGAAGAGAAGACGATTGATCTTTGGTTGAATAACTGTAAGAAAAATGTGTTCATGAGACATCGTGCCTTTTCTCCCACTTGACCACATGAGATCGAAAGAAGAATAAGGCTTTCAACAAGAAAACTAAGACTCAAGTTGCCTGTTGCCATTAATAGGAAAACATGTTTATGAAATAGTTAAAAATGTAAATGTGATGTTTGGTCAAACTCTTAAACCTCTTCAAAAGAGTTTATAGAAGAAGAGATCTATATTCTGGGATCTACCATATTAGTAGCACTTGTAAGTCAGACATTGTTTTGATGTAATAATACAAGTAAAGAAATTTTTGTGAGATAGTATCATCGGAACATTATTGAATATTTCAGCAAAGACGAAAGATGGTATCAAAGTTAGAAGAAAACATAGTTGAAATAGGTATACAAGACCATTTAGCACCGCAAGAGTCGGGAAAGTGTACATATTTGCCCCTCGTATAGTATACCTTGTCTAAATAAGAGAATACAAGCCTTTGTGAGTGCCTGAATTATAACATCTCTGAAAATTTAATCCCCAATTGTGCTACGTGGTCATTAATTTGGAAATTATCGCTTGAATTAAGTTAAAAGACTTCAAGATTTGCTGTCAATTAAAGATGGTAGTCCTTGATTGACATAAATAAAAATACGGGGACTTAATTACAAGGCGACACAAAGTACAAGGATTTCTCGAGCAATAAATGAATGATCCACATTGAGGGACACAACCTCGCAAGGTGTACGGTGTCAGGTTGTGCCACGTGTCGCAATGTCATTGGTGGAATTCAAATTTTATTAAAACTAACTCAATTCCAACTATTATAAAAAGGGCATTTAGGTCCTCAAGTTCCCAAAAGACCCCCAAACCATCCCCTTTCTCTCCCAAATCCCAAAATTCGTCCAATATGGCCAAGGGAAGGAGAAAACCAATAAAAGATCACCAGAATCCCTATTTGTCCTTTGAAAAAGGTCCCTTACCATATATAGAAGGATTATAGCTTGAAAAATAACTTTAATTGAGGAACATCAAGGTTTTAATGACGTTTTTCTACTTGAGATTATTCGAAGAAGATTTGAGGTGAGTAACTATTACTTTGATTTCCTTTTAACATTGATGATGTTTTGAAATGCTAAGCATGTATTTGATTAAAACAATGAACATAGATTCTGATGTATTGAAAAGAAAGATTGATATATTGCATTTTGAATCACTAGTTGCTCTACCCGTTCTGTATCTGTTCTGCTCTGCTCTGTTGCCACACTAGGAGTCATCTAATGATACCGAGATGGGCGACTATTAGTGTGGTATCTGCTCTGTATCTGTATTAATCTGTCTGGAATTCCAGTATGGGTCAACCGGGATTCAAATGTGGATCCACTTTATTGTACATGGCCATGATTGAATTGATATGATTCTTGCGTGCACCATGGGTAGTAGTTTAACTAGTGATAGAGCCCATCTGTGCGTTGAAAAGTTTTGTGCATGGAATGATTTTTTGGAAAATAAATCTTTCAAATAAAAGGTGAATCAAAGGGGTTTTGTTACTCACTGAGTACTTTGTACTCATTCCCTTTCTTACTACAATTTTTGTAAATGATTGAAGCTATAACATCTGAAAAGTAAGGCAAGCCAGGAGTTGGATCGTGCTCATGAAATAGAGTAGAGTTGTGCATGTAGTGTAAATCTGCCTTTGAAGCTACTATGAATTTAATGGTTTCATGCCCACATGTATAGTATATATGTTTTTACATCTTATAACATATAGGAAAATAGTGAGCTATAATATTTATATTGATTTGAACTCTACTTTTCCTGTAAAAGTTTTCTAGTGACTTGGCGTATTTTAGTAATCAATAAAATATATTTATTAATACAACTTCTTGTGTGTTTTATATATTTTCTTGAAAAACTTAGCTTTAATGTTTTCTTAAAGTTTAACAATTTGCTAGCTTATATATTTAGCTTTATATATTAAACTCTGTAAGATAAGATAAATTGGATTATTCTGCACGTCCCGTCCCCGCTGTTTGAATTAAAGCTTCCGCTACGGAATTTATAAATTAACATAAGCTATTCGGAAATATTGAAAAATTAGCGGGGGCGTGACATGAATGCTGTGAAGGTTCCATCTAGCTATTCATCAAATATCAAGAGGCTTGTGTCGATGAAAGACTTGAAATTGATTAGTATAATGTCCAACGATTTTCATGTCTTAATATAACAGTTTTTACCATTTGCAAAATGAGGTATATTGCTAAAACATGTTAGACATGTCATAACTAGGCTCTGCTTCATCTTCAACTCAATTTGTTGCGAAGTTGTTGATCCGGAAGCGTTAGATGCATTGTAGGCCGATGTTGTTATCACTCTATGCCAGTTTGAAATATATTTTCCACCATCATTTTTTGACATTATGGTGAATTTAATTGTTTACTTGGTAAGAAAAATTAAGATTTGTTGTCCGGTGTTCTTGAGATGTATATATCAGTTTGAGAGATACATAGATATTTTAAAAGGATACATGAGAAGTCGATCTCAACCGGAATGGAGTATCATTGAATGTTATGCTTCTAAGGAGGCTTTTGAAGTTTGTACGGGTTACCTAGATGGTGTGGAAGCTGTTGGTATTCCTAAGTCACGACACAACGGTCAACTAGGAGGTAAAGATATGGGTGGATTTAAATCATTCATGCCTTAGTCTGAAATGCGAGATAAAGCACACCTCTTTGTCTTGCAGCACCCTACTTTAGTTTACCCATATTTGGACCAACACATGTCTATGTTAAGGTGACAGAATCCTTCGAAAGGTAAGATGTGATTGACCAATGGGCATAATCATTCATTTACACTATAGTTCAAAGATAGAGTGATCCAACATTTGTCACACACGCCGAACATCATTATGGAAACAATAAAATGATTGGCGTACGGCTGGGGTGGATATTTCTTCTTACGAAGGATATGACATTAATGGCTACACGTTTTGCATAAAACGCCAAGACGATAAGAGCACGATGAAAAATAGTATAGTGACGTTGGTAGCACAGTCATCAGAATATTCTAGTGCCAGTGATGCAAGGCCGACAGATGTCGTAATGTCGTATTATAGTGTCATTGAAGAAATCTGAATATTTAATTACAAGGTTCTCAAGGCTCCTCTTTTTCACTGTAAATGGGTTGAAAACCGCCGTAGGTGTTCGAATTAACGAATTAGGTTTCACCCTGATGGACTTTAGTCTGACAAGCTATCTTAATGACCTTTTCATACTTGCATCACAAGCAATGCAAGTCTTATACATTGTTGATCCTGTTGAACCTAAGTGGTTAGTCATCCTTCAAGGCAAGAGATGTATAGTTGGCATTGATGATGTGATTGACGAAGAAAAGTATGAACAATTTGACGAAACCCGTCCATTCTCTGTTGATATACAACATATACTGACAGAGGATGATAACTTGGAGACAAATTACATGCATTTGGATCATACAGAAGGCCTGTGGATTGACCATCACTCATGATAGTGTCGTTGTGTAAGATTATTTGCATTTTGACTTATGCTTGTCTTGCTAATATTGTGTAATTTTATTATGTTATCTAAATGCAAAATTGATTGTTATTTGCCATTTTATTTGTAGCTTTGTAACTTATTATTTGAATGCATTTATGAAATGTTAAAATGCTATGATCATTTTGGTAACAATAATTTTCTGTGTTTTTACTTTTATGCAGGTAGGCTGGTAGTGATAGATGATCAGACTATTCGTAAAAAGAAGCGGACGAGAAGTCCAACCACCTGCAAGAAATTGAATAAGACGGGTGATGCATTAAGAGCAGTTGAGGTTGCTGAGTTTGATAGGCCTATCGGCCTTTTTAGTACGTAATTGGCCAATCACAGGAGAGTGTGATTTGAATTCATGTACATATAGACTATCCCAATTGGCATACAGTTGAGGATACCCTTAAAGAGCTTATTTGGGAAGACATGATGATATCGAATTAGTTTATATGTATGAATTTACTATCATATCTACGTTGATTTTATCTATAACGTTGCTCAATATTGTTGTCTTACTGAAGAAATTCAATATCGAGAATGACAATTTGAAGCCGGTTGTATTTAGAGTAGCCGGGACTAGATAGAGAGGCTTTAAGGTTTCCTTAGTAAAAAATTACATCAGACAGGAGCACCTGAAATATAAAACTCCTTGTGAGTTTTACCCATCCATTATTCAAGCAGGATCGTGGCATTCTAGAGTTCTTCGCATGGTTATAGCAGTTTTTTATATTATTTTCTCATCCTATAGGTAACGACTAAAAGAGTTTGGCGAATTGACTTTCAGGAGAAAACTTCGAAGGCGAAGCAGAGTCAAGTGCATAATGAGCACCCACACTTTTTAGGCTATGCCAATTATGCTTGTAGGAGGCCAGAATGGATTGTTGTATGCCGATTATGCTTGTAGGAGGCCGGAGTGAATTGTTGTAGATCCTCTATCTTCCTTTTCCTTATATGGGTTAGTTAGCTCGACCCTTCAGACCCAGGATCGTAGTCTAGATTAGCTTCGAGCAAGGTCAAAAAAGGGGCCCGATGGCAGTTGTCATATACCCAACGAGAAAACGAAGGAGGTTTATTAGAAAATTGTAAGTATAAATTAATAAATAATTTTTTCATTACTTAAGTTACTTGCCCTTTATTTAGATACTTATATTTATCTTTCATTTTTCAAACAGATAGAAAAGTAAGAAGATGCCAGACAAGGGATGTTTGTCCCAAAAAGACATCGGGATATCTTGATAGTGGTGCTTGGCAAGGAAGAGCACCCTCATCGAGTGAGGGGCTATAGTGGAGACGTCACTGTGAACGACATTTATAGACAACCTGAGGAGACTAGGTGAAGACCAAGTGGGGTTGTGTCGACCTATGATATTAGACAGGTAATCATAGCAGAGGTGGAGGCAAGCTTCATTGAGCAGGTGAGGAATGAGACGATGACATAAATGCAGGCCCAGTTCGCTAAGATGCAATCACGGATCTTCCAACATCTTAGCATGGAAATAACACTAGATTTTCTTGGTATGGAAATACCTATTGCGGTGAGTCTTTCTATTAGACCACTGACTTATAGTGGCTGCCACTAGGTCGATCCCCAGCCGCGTCCTGACATTGAGGTACTTAGTGTTGCGTTATGATGTCTTTGAATGCATTGACTTCATTTCAATTCTTACAGCGAACGTTATTTTATTAACTTATATTGAATATTCAAAAAAACTAACCCCGTGTCATCTCACTCTTCTTTATAACAGCATGACTAAAATTATGGAATATGGGATGGTTTATCCATTCGACGCTACTATTTTGGTGTACAGTAAACATGTACTGCCTCGTTATTACAAAGTATCAGTTGACTTTGTAGCTCTTGAAGCGATGGAGTTGAATCTTCCAGTGCAAAGTTCATTCCATCAGCAGTTAGCAGATATAGGTA
This sequence comes from Nyctanthes arbor-tristis, assembly GCA_963692815.1. Lineage (NCBI taxonomy): Eukaryota > Viridiplantae > Streptophyta > Magnoliopsida > Lamiales > Oleaceae > Nyctanthes > Nyctanthes arbor-tristis. Next base: position 24,524 of record CAVNYN010287437.1, read on the forward strand.
AAGGTTATTTCATTCAGTAGCCCTCACATTTAGTGATCCAGCCGGAGGTAATGAATTGAAGTTACATAAAAGCTTCTCTCTACATTGGATTTTGTGTTACACATTTTTATGGCAAACAAATTATCATTGTAGCAAGACCTACTAGAGCATGCAACAACCAAGGAAAAAGCTAAGCAACCCACGAGTGTTGAAGTCTCTTCGACATGGCCTAGTCTTGTTAATGTTGCAACATTGGGATTCCTGAGTCCCGTCCTCGAAAGGTTGCACAATCTGACTGTTAGATTACCCCTTTCTATGGATTTAATTGATGTCACGATGGATAAGGATGTGTTTCACCATCTCATCGACAAGGTCAATGTAATTCATGTTTCGGTTGACGACGATTCGATGATATCACGGATCTACTCTAGATGTAATGGTTGAACGTATTTATTTGCAAATTTGGGAAATGTAAGACTTCCTTACTCATATTTAAGTACATCATATAATTTTTAGTTTGACATTTCACGTTTGGTGTAATGTATTTCAGGTACGTACATTAGGTGTGCAATGAATTTGGGATTGCAAATATCGGGTTTCTTTGTCCAGTTGACTACAACTATTAATTTTTAAGTTAACGAGGGGCCGAGTTTTACCTACATGCTCAATGCAATTGAAAAAATGATGGACAAGAAGTACATTCTAGCACCGTATCATGGAGAGTAAAACTATAGCAGCTATTCATCTATTTTTTTTCTTTGGCTTAATTTGAATTGTGACTAAAATATGTAAAATTACATTCTTATAAGATATCTAGAAACCACTGGATACTACTTATACTATAACTTGAGCGTAACATGGACTACTACTTGGATTCTCTGAAGGATAAGTCACGCACATTTGCTATCAAGGCGAAATTGGGCATGTAAGCAACTATCAATAACTATTACATAATAGTCTTTTTGTGTAAGTTTGAGTTTATTTAACTTATACATATATATTATAACTTTAGAGTAGTTAGAACGTTGTGGGCGACAGAGAAAATAAGAAAGAACATTCTCATTTGGAAACCAATTAAGGTATGAAAAAAATCCTCTGAATGTTACAATAACTATTGAAGTTTCAAATTTTAGTGGTTTAATTACTAATATTCATTTTCAACTCGTTAGAAATTTTAGTGCGCCCAACAACCGAGATCTGATGAGTGTGGCTACAATGTAATGAGAAATATATACGAGATAGTCACACAATATTCTTGTTAAGTTGTGCTATCTAATAAACTCGGGGCGATGATGGTTTGTTAGATTTGGATTAATTCTATAGGCAAAAGCCGTTGATTGATTAATATTAATAGTGTCAAAAGTGTCACCCCAAGTTGTGTCAGATCAATAGTTGTTTAAATGGCTTGTTTCGAAGTAATGTGCTTAACACGGTTGCTCAAAAGCCCACCCAAACATACCCCTTTACATGGTAACTTGGCAAATGGTTTATTATTTCCTTGGGTGGCTGATTGGATTGCCTCAAGAATTGGAAGGTTTTTATATTGATTGCAATTACCTTTCATTTATTGGCTGATTTTCTTAAAAAAGCTGTTGTGTTCCATTTTTCTACCAGTACCGAGACCTTCATTGCTTTAGTTGTCTCTTGTGTTTTGTCTTGAAAACTAGTGCCAGTTGATTTGGTTTATTAGTGTTGCCATTAAAGTGGGTTGTAAGGTAGATTTTTGGGTTGTTCTTGGTCAAAGTAGGAGACTTGGTTGGAGACTGTTGACACATCAATCTGAGCCCTAAACGATTTATTCGATTCTACATCTCAGGCCGACCATTGGAGAAGAAGAAGAAGACTTTACTCTTTTTTCTCTTCTTTGTTGTTCTTCTTGTTTTGGGTCAAAGATTATTGTAATTATATTAATACTTTGCAAGGTGTAATCCCAACGAATTGATATCAGAGCCTTGTGCTTGATCCGGGAGCAAGGAGTCGACAAAATTTGGCTAGAAAAAGCGAAGAAGATGACCAGAGACTCAAAAACTCGAACCTGCAACTGTAATTTTGACCCACTTCCAGCTGGAATCTCGGCAGAAAACAACAGCAGCTTCTATCTGCGCGCTCTGACGGTAATGCGGCTGTTGGTGGTGGACTCCTCTCGGCCTGAGGATTGTATAGATACCAAAATATTGATTTTTGGAGCCTACTACAACCGAGGCAGCTTAGTGCTAGGTGGTCTACGTGCTTGGTACGCGTGTTTTGCAACCTTGGTGGTTGGCTCGCGTCATTTGCAGACCCCTATTGTAGTGGCTCACTCGCTATCGTAATTCTTCCTTTTTTAAATTTATAGCATTTATTTATTTTATTGTTGTGCACTAGAAATCACCGATGGGTGCAGAATTGTGGATTGCCATTGCTTGGCAATCATTATTTGTGTTAGACCTAGGAATATTTTCTAATTGTTAGTTGATTACTTGGTGTAACTACGTGTGCTTTATTTTAAGTTGGTGTTCTGTGTTGCAATTATTTTCACGTGCCATTAGTCGACGCGGACCCATTTTATATTCTTCCCTGGACCTGAGATCGTGAGTCTTACGAAGTCCTGGGGTTATAAGACTGTGCATAACTGTTGACTTTAGGAATTTGCCTGTTATCTTTGTGATTAGTGCATTCAATTTTCTTAGTGGTCTTGATTATTTTTTTTTTTCAAAATGTCAACACATTATTTTCTTGCTCCATTTGATGGCAAAGGTGATTTTTCAATTTGGCAACAAAAAATGAAAGGAATTTAATCCAGCGAAAAGTTTATAAAGCTATAGGTAATACCTTTGCTTCTACAATTTCTAAAAGCGATAAAAAGGAATTTCATCAATTAGCATACTCTTCTATTATTTTACACCTTTTGGATTCTGTTTTAAGAAAAGTTGGAAAATACGATTCTACTAAAACCCTTTGGGATGATTTAAAAAAATTCTATTTGACAAAAACTACGTCAAATAAACTTTCCCTGCTTGAAAGCTTTTTTAGCTTTAAATTCAATCCTCTAAAGGACTTTGATGAAATCTTGATGTTTTCAATACGCTGGTGTGTGATATTGCTAACTGTAGTGATTTGAATCAAAATATGTGATAAATATAAAGCTGTTATCTTTTTCAATTCTATCCCAAAATTTTATCGTGAGGTAAAAAACGTGATTCAGTATCGAAGGGAAACCTTGAGATCGAAGATTGTTATTGGGGCTTTGAGGAGTAAGGAGTTGGAGGTAGGAGCGGCAAAAAATGGGAGAGGGAATGGGGAGGTTCATATAAAAAAGGTGGACATGGTAGACATCGTGGGAACTTAGATAGTGAGTCAAATGATAAGGGTGGTAATAGGGAGGGTAGAAATAAAGGGAGGTCTAAACCGAGTGTAAAAGGAAAGAAGTGCTATGAGTTTGGGAAAGCTAGGCATTTTAGGAGAGATTGTCTAGTTGAGAAAAATAAATGGAAGGAGAAGATGAAGGATAAGGCGAACATCGTGACTTTTTCGGGTGATGACTCGGATTTGGTTTATTGATTTTTGCTCTTTTATGTACGTTCATGTGCATCAAAGTTACATGATTACTTTATTTTGTGCTTTAGTTTAAATTTGTTCATTTTAAAATATTGCTTAACTGATATGTTATAATGTTGCATTAATTAGTGGAATATGAGTGGTGCTATGACGACCAGTCAAAAAAAAAATCAATAGTAAAAGAATATATGAATTTAGGAACCAAACAAAGTTAAACTTAAAATGGAAAGTTTGCTTGTATTAGAAAAGTATTCAAGACCCTGTAATATTTTATTTGTAGAAATATCCTCAAAATTCCCATGTGTATATATACTATTCTCAAGAATGTTCTTAAATATATATACTATTACTAGGAGACAAATATGAAAGATTGTCATAATAAGTCATCAAGGGAATGGAATTATTAGTCAAATTCATTATGAAAACCTTATTGATAGTCAATTTTTCAAAAATGAGTCATCATAAAGTAGTATTATTCATCATTTAGAAAATATCAAAGAAAAGAGAAATCTAACATGGGGAAGTGCCAAGTGTGATGCTAATGTAAGACTAGTGACATAAGTTTGTTGAAACTAAGAGAAACTATGAGGAAAATCTACCTATAAAAGAGGGCACAATCCAAAAACGTATGGCAAGACAAGAAAAGAAAACAAATAAGTCAACTTAGCAAAGCAAAACAAGGTGAGTGATGTATACTTTCTTTTCAACCAATTCTTGTAACTTAACCAAATGCATATTTTGTTTCCTTTTGCTTAAAATAATCTAGATGATATTCTTTACCTATGAAAGCAAATTGTGAAATCTCCATTTTTTTGCATTAAGATATACTTAACTCTGCTTGTCAAGCCAAGTCAAGTCATGCCATGTTACAAGTCAGGTTACATAATATTCTAAGTACAAAGAATATTATGGCATGTTGAGCGTATTAAAAACCCGATTAAAATCATATATTAATGTGCATATGAGGTAAGTACACTTACACAAAAGGGCTCGAACTCTATTGTCTATTGCATATTTTCAGCTAAGAGTTTTTTTATATATGTGTATATTCCTCACTAAGTAAATGTTACTTATTCTTTATATTTCACAAAATTTTTAGATGATGAACAGAACAGTAACCGAGGTCTCTAATAGTAAGTGGACACTATCGCCAAATGGAAGCCACTACGTGTGTACAACAGAAACGGACCTGTGGGGTGTGTACAAGGATCAACCAGGATTTAACCACTACATTATCACTGTTGTAAGGATGGAATATTATGACGCCATTACTTTAGAGTTCTTATGTAAGAAGTATAAAATTAAATGCTGGGAAACTTATATATGATTTGTATCGTATTGTAAACGAACAATTTATAAGAAAATATATGATAAAATATCTAGTGTTATGTATTGTAAAATATTATTATAATTATGCTAAAGAATATATCTTATCCTTGTTAGAAGTATCTTTTGGTTGTAATAGAAGGAAGATCTTGTCTTATCATATGCTATTAGGATAAATGATATGTTATATTACTATATTGGATTTCCTTCTATACTACCATCTTGACAGGATAAATCTTGAAAAGAAGTTTAATAACAAAACATGGGGTTAACTTTTGGAAATTGTATCAAACAAATATGCACATGCATGCGTTACTATACAAAAAAAAAAATAATAATAAGATATATATATATATAAAAGAAATAAATAACTAAAGTTGACTAAAGCATAAAACATGCATGCCTTATTACTGGAAAAAAGAAAAAATAAATTTTGGCGTCGTTGCATGCATGTTCGGATCGTTAAAGATGCTTTGTTGTGCATTAGTTGGGAGTAGGCTAACTAGTATGTGTTAGAGATTTAGATTGGTAAGGGTGGTGCATTGGTGACATGCTTGAGGTGGTTTGGTCCTCTATCTGATAACCCTGATTCGGTGGAGCTCTTAGTAAGTTTTCTTTCATCTCATTGAATGGAGGCTTTGGGTGGTGCTTTGTGTGTGAGATGAGTGATAAATGAGTGCCTCTTTAACCTTAAGTCTTTAGTTTACCAGTTGGCCGAGTGTTATGAGTAATCTGTGAGCTTGTGTTTCTTGGGGAGAAGGGGAGTGGTTCTCCTAGGAGCCACACACATAGGGAAGCGAATTAGTGTGATCATATGAGGTCATTTTTGCATTAGTTACATTCATGGCTTTGTGTTGATGTTTGATTTCCTTTAGTTGTGTTTCTCATCATTTTTATCACCTTTTCCTTTTGATTGTTTCATGGCTTGGTATCTTTTAAGTTGATGATTAACTTTGTGTTTTTCTTGTGACTTTATTAGGTATCAGGTGGAGATTTGTTAGGTTGTGCTACTTAATAAACCCGGACGATGATGGTTTGTTGGATTTGGATTAATTCCATAGGCGAAAACCGTTGATTGGTTAATATTAATAGTGTCAAAAGTGTCCCCCCAAGTCGATCGTGTTGGACCAAGAGTTGTTTAAGTAGCTTGTTTTGAAGTAACGTGTTTAACATGGTTACTCAAAAGCCCACCCAAACATATCTCTTTTCCCTTTACATGATAACTTGGCAAATGGTTTATTGTTTCCTTGGATGGTGATTGGATTGCCTCAAGAATTGGAAGTTTTTTATATTGATTGCAATTACCTTTCATGTATTGGCTGATTTTCTTAAAAAGTCTGTTGTGTTCCATTTTCCTACCCTTACCGAGACTTTCACTGCTTTGGTTGCCTCTTGTGCTCTGTCTTGAAAAACCAGTGCCTTTTGATTTGGTTTATTAGTGTTGCCATTAAAATGGGCTGTAGGGTAGATTTTTGGGTTGTTCTTAGTCCAAGTAAATGACTTGGTTGGAGATTGTTGAACGTCAATATGAGCTCTGATCGATCAATTCGATTCTACCATCTCCGGCCAACCATTGGAGAAGAAGAAGAAGACTTCACCCTTTTCTCTTCTTTGTTGTTCTTCTTGTTTTGGGTCAAAGATTATTATAATTATACTAATATTTTGATTTCTTGCAAGGTGTAATCTAGCAGTTGCGGCAATTCAAAATATCTTGACAAGGTATAAATATTTATCGAAAACTAAGAATTATCTAATCATTTATGTATATGTTCTATTAACAAAGTAATTATATATATATATATATATATATTTGTTATAGGCATATAAAGTTAGATTGTATAATCAAGTGAATATAGATGAGATTCGAGAAATGTGGGCCAAGTACTTTATTGACTATTTTATGTGATTTTTTGTCTTATTTATTTTGAAATATAGTTTATTTATGAATTATAGATTTTCATGCAAACATGTACATTTCAATAATTAATTTACATTATTTCATTGGTTAGTATACATTTTAATGATTAATCAATAATTAATGATTTTGAGTAATTTATAGATTACATTAATATTGCTATTAATGTTTGAAGTAGTTATTGATTGTAGTTAGATTTATATAACAATGGTTATGATTGAAGTAGTATACTAATATGATACATATTGATGTTTGCAGTACTTTGATTTATATTCAATGGTTAGTTTGATTTTCGTTGGTGTACTTACGTTAGTTTATAATGCTAGATTACAATATTGCTAATATTTTGAGTAGTTATTGATTATAGTTTCATTTATATAAAGTTGGTGATTGTGTTAAAGTGTACGTAAATTACTAGTGGTAGTGCTGTTTCTAGTTGGTTGTCGATTGTGTATTTATTGTTTTATATCCTTCGCAGGGTCACAGGCAATAGCTAGTATTAGGCATGTCAATGAGCTGAGCTGCGCCAGCTCAACTCGCCAAAATTTAGGCTTGGGCTTTTTTGATACTGAGCCTAAAAAGCCTGAGCCAAAGCCCAGCTCGGCGTGAAAATTAGGGTCGACCCGAGCTTTGGCTCAGACATTTTCCGAGCCAAGCTGGGCTGGCTTGGCATTTTTTAAAAATTTTTTCTTACCTTAGTTTAAATTTTTTTCCCTACCTAAGTTTGGCATGAGCCTTAACGAGCCTATCCGTTTGGCCTGGCGAGCCAAACAAGGCGGCCTGGCTCGGGCTTGCCCTTGAATTTGGGGCTCAACTCGGGCTCAGGGCTGTTGGTCGCCCAAGCCTGCCGGCTCGTTATGCATCCCTAGCTAGTATTGATGTTGTAATCTTTAAATTAAATAAATAAATAGGCGTCAGTTGTTGCTAAAAAACCGACGCCTATAGCCAATTGTGACAAAAAAATAAATAAAAACAACTATAGGCATCAATTTCTGAGAGACAACCGACGCCTTTTTATCCTTTAGGCGTCGCTCATAAACCGAAGCGTATACCTTTTCAGTGCCCGTCACTACCAATGGTGTAGCCGTCAAAACCAACGTGTATTTCTCAGTACACCTGGCGCCTAAACTGCTTTTATGTAGTGGTGAATATTGAAAGATTACATTTATTTGGCAGAAAGAGCAGTAGCTTGAAAATTTGTAGGTCAACTATCAATCAGCTTGAACGTATTGAAGTCCATTGCTATTTTGTTGTATGGATTTGTTCTAAATGGAAATCGCATTGAATATTGGTTGATTGACAACTTAACCTGTTCTAAGCTATGCAACATTATCGAGTTGGTGTGTGATTAGTGAGGTAGTCGAACATGCAAATGTATCGAGGACAAGATTTATTGTAATTTGTTTAAATATATGTTAATACGTTTACAAACAGGCTAGGACGCAAAAATGTTGGTTAAAAAAATAGGAAAAATGCAAATTAACATAATGGATATTTAAACGCCAAAAATTTGTCATTAGCAGTGACAAAGCCACTGGTTCAATCCATCTTGTCAAGCTAACCTAAAAGCATATATTATGAGTGAAAAAGGGACCTCGTTTGTTCATTTACTTTGCCATAATTCTATATGGTATTAGTTTGATAGTTTCTATCTTCATTTATAGGTACAATCTATTTACTATTAGAAACTATAAAACTAATTTTTGAAATATGTTAAACATTAAAAAAAAGTTATTCTAGAAAGTTAGTTTGTAAATTTCCTTTCTTAATACTTTTCTTAATTCTTGTGGAAAAGGTAAAGTAGACAAAGTAAATGGGACGGATGTAGTACTACACTATTTGTATGGCGTCATAACAATATCAGACATCTAGTTGACAGAAAATACCATACCCAAATCTACGAGACTTGGCTCCAATTTTCCCTGCTACCACCAAGAAATGGCAGTAGTAAGGGTGAGTTTTTCCCACTTAGTGTCAGACGTGTGCTCTTCCGATCTCCCTTTTTGCCAGCATTTCTTATAGGAGGGGAGTTTTTCCATTTTCCTGCTATTTTGCAGCAATGTTCTATATCAGGAGTGATGGAGAAGAAGATACTAGTCTGAATTTCTATGAGTTAATTATCTAAAATGCCACTGAACTTCACAAAAGTGTCTCATATGCCACTAAACTTTAAAAATTATTTCTAATGCCACTACACTTCTAAAAAATTATCTTAAAGGTCATTATACTTTGAGAATCATCCCACCCACAACTGAACTTATCAAAATCTTATTCGGTCTGCCATTAAACTTCTTAAAATTGGCTATTTTTAATTGAAAACTTATCATTTGATTGTATCATATATTAGTGATTAAAATTGTCATATAGTAAAATTCATTTATCATATTTTTGCTTTATTAACTTTTAACATAGTATTGATTGAGTGACAAATAGGATAAGTTCTTTATCAGTTTAGTGACAAGTGAAATAAGTTTTAAAATATAGAGGCATTAGAGACAATTTTTTGAAAAGTTTAATGCATTTGAAGTATGTTTTAAAGTATAATGGTGAGTAAGATGATTTTTTTAAAATTCAATGGCGTTTTATATAACTAACTTGAATTTCTACACTAAACCACGCAATGAGATGATAAGGTCAAGGATTTCACTCTTCATTCCGGACTTTTCAATTTTTACATAATTTTGTCTTTATTCATTTTTAGGCATATAAAGGCCCCAACCTTTCATTTATTGTCGCGTTATATCCCATTAACACTTTCTATCCCGAACTTTTCCATTTCTATTGTTAACCCCTATTAAAATTATTATTATACTCTTAATTCTTTATTTTCACCATAAGTCTACAACCTTTTAACCTTTCTATATAATTTGGGTAACTTTCACTCTAGGTCCCTAACCTTTCAATTTTGTATCAATTTTGTCCTCATTCTTTTTTTTGGCCTACCACAACCTTTTATTTATTATCTTATTATATCCTCAACGTCACTTTTTCTCCCCAGCCTTTCAATTTTCACTATTAATCCTTATCAATATGACTATTATACCTTTAATTATTTATTTCCATTATAGGTCCCTAACCTTTCAATTTTTATATAAATTTGTCCCCATCTTTTTTTGGGCGTATAAGACCTCTAACTTTTTATTTATTTTCGTGTTACGTCCTTACTAACACTTTTCGTAATCAACCTTTCTATTACTACTGTAAATTCCTATAAAAATTATTACTAACACCTTTGGTTCAATCTAGATTTGCCTCACTTCATTTCGTTGCCGCCAGAATATAATGATGCTGTTTAAGAATTTACTATTAGAGTGATGTCATTTTCTGCATCAAAAGAGAGAGGATAAAACTCATTTTTTTGTAAATTTTTTAAAACGTCGAAATCCATCTTGCAATCCACAATTGGTGAATCAGATCAGATTGAGACGAAAAGATAGGTGGCAAATCAGGGTGATACTCACAGAGAAGGACAAGAAGTTAAATTAGAATTAGAGTATTAGGGTTATATTCGATTTATCCAATTTGTGTTTGTAATGTGATCTATAATAAATTAGGAAATCTAATCCGATTTGCCAAATTGATAATTAGATTGACAACTTTCTTCGACGTGGATTTGCTATATATCGACACCATTACAAATCGAGTTTTTTTTGTTATCATTATTTTCGATAGTTGTCATTGAGGCATGTTGGAGTGAGTTAAAGTTGGTGGACTTCTTACTATATCATTGTTTATTTTTTATTTAAGTAATTATTGGTATAATGATAATTTTAATAATATTAGTGGTTGTTTGATTCTCATTATTCGATTTGAATTATAAAGAGAAATTATAATCAGGTGAAATGAGTGGTGTATATTTAATTAAAGTTTGAAATTTGTGGTTATAAATGAACAGTTGTCAAATCAGTGGTGAAATCAGTAGTAGGTGAGATTATAATGTGTATTGATAAATAGAATCAAATACATAGTAAAAATTAAAAAGTTAGATATGTAAAGTGTTAATAGGGATATAACACGAAAAAACTAAAAGGTTGGGGGTCCTATGCTCCCAAAAATGGTGAGAACAAAATGTATAAAAATTGAAAGGTTGGGACCTATAGCGGGAATAAAAAATCAAAGGTATAATTATAGTCATTTTGATAGTAGTTAATAGTAAAAATTGAAAGGTTGGGGGACGGAAAGTGATATTAGGGACATAATACGATAATAAATAAAATATTAGGGACCTAGTCGGCAAAAAAAAGGACAAAATTGATAAGAAGTTGAAAGGTTGGGGATGAAAAATGACATTGGGGACATAATATGATAATAAATGAAATGTTAGAAACCTATTAGGCAAAAAAATAGGGACAAAATTGATATAAAGTTGAAAGGCTGGGGACCTAAAGTGAAAATTACCATATAATTTTCACTATTTATTTCTCTATAAAGATAAAAAAAAATAGTCTTTTGGGATGGAAAATGTTAACGCAACAATAAATGAAAAGCTATGGCCACTGATACGATCACGAAACTTTGCAAATAATTCCATACTCACAAATGATTGTCACAGTATGGAAATGCCAATTTGAGATTTAACTTATCCAATGAAATTAATTCAGACTCGTGAAATTATTCAATGAATCTCAAATTTGATACTTACTACAAGAATTATTTCACAGTTCTTGATAAAGAAAAAAAATAGTCTTTTGAACAATAACAACAAATCAGCATGAGAATATAATTCTCACAAAGAATTTCAAAAGGAATAATTTTAGGGTTATCAATAATATTCATCAATAAACTATACTATTACAATGAGATAAGATGTTTCTATAGTCCCTCATAACCCTAGTAATTACTTGGAAATGAAGGAAAATTCGAAAAAGAAAAATCGTATGTCGAGGGATGAAATCCCATTCTAAAAGAAATAATAATAATAATAATAATAATAATAATAACTAAAAATGAAACAAATTATTGCACTGACCGCGCGGCCGCACAAGCCATTAGGAATGTGGCAGCACAATCGGGGCTGCATGGACCCCATATGCCAGTCGTATCCGTCCTCCAATGCGGCTTTCGCAGCCACATGATTGGACAATATTATTTGGGACTCCCCTTGAATAAGGCCGCATAGCCTTTCCCTTGGCATTTTTGGAACTCCTTAGCGAAACATTAGCTTGCCTTTAACTTTAAAAACTCTTTTTCTTTATTCCTCGAGTTTTGGATCGCGTCAGCCTCGTAGGCTGAAAAAAAAAATGAAGATAAAATTGTATAAAAATTAAAAAATTAGAGACCAATAGTGAAAATTACCGATTTTATAATGATTGAAATGGTAATAATGAAAATAATTATAGTGATACAAGATTTTAATTGGAAGCAATTAGAAGGCGTACGTGGCCCACTTCTTCTATAAAAATAGATCGGACTCCGTATAATCATATGATATTTTAGTTGGGGGCCAATCTGTTTTTACAGAAGAAGTGGGCCAAGTATGCCTTTTAATTGCTTCAAACTAAAATCTCGTATCATTATATAGAGCTCGATCTGTTTTTATAGAAAATTCTTTATTTGGCCATCAAAAACGATAGTGGTTGCTAGTTGAGGAAGGTGGGTGGGCGGGGGAAAATATATAAACACATTATTCATATTACAAATTGGCGTGAGAAAAGACAAATATTTTTTGTTTAAAGGGAGGGTAAAATCATCTTTTTACGGAGAGTTCACCATAGGAATGAACAAATTTCATTAAGAGGGATCTTTTGTATGAATTTGAAAAAGGTCAGGAACCTCAAACATTGAATAAAAATAAGGATGAATTTTGCTACATTTAGCAAAGGTTAGGGACTTTTATGAAATTCACCGTTTGTGAGGTAATAACGCTTGGAAAAGAAAACATGTTACTTGTACGAGGATGACAGAGAAAATATTAAAAGTCAGTTAAAAATTATATAGTAGGAATGCATCTGGTATAGTGTTAAGCGTTTAATGCCTTCTTTTTTTTTGGGTGAACAACGCTAATTTATTGATTACTTGCGTAGGAAAAATGTACATCATGAATAACGGCGGCAAATCTCTTATCTACTATGTGGATCTTGACATAAAATCAAGAGCCCATGCAAGCCAGTGGGGTTTAATGCTTCTTTTATTCACTAAGTAATTCTATTTTTATCTACAGTCTACAAGATAAATTGATTTTTTTTTTAAGGAAAGATAAATTGATGAATTTATCTATAGTCTACTAGATAATTGATTTTATATCTATATTTTTTGACAATCTTTTTCCGCATAAAATATATAAGTAATGCATTCTATTTTTCAAACATCAATCTTTACTAACTTCAAATATATATTTTTTTATTTAATGTTTTTGTGTATTCACTATTTTATTTAGATGTACAATTAATAGTTATACTTTGTGACATTTGGTGTAAAATACGAAATCTGTTGCCTTTTTTTAAATTTTTCTTAAATATTGCTTTCTTTATAAATAATTACTTATTAGTGTTATTAACCACTATAACGCTACGAACTTTTGCTGTACGGGCCGTTGCTAATTGTCCCGACATGCAAAAAGTTGTGATCCGCCCCTTATTTTTAGGGTTGAATTGTTGGGAAAAAATTTATATATATATATATATATAGATTATACAAGAGTATGCTAAGGTAAACAAATATGACAAATATAACAAATTGTACAAGAGTATTCTAAGGTAGGGAACCCTAAGATTACAACAATGTGTTCCAAAAAGCTCTTTACGTGACGCTTAAGCAGCACTTACATTTAATAACATTTTGCCATATCTTGCGTTTTATTAAGTATTCATCCCACTTTATCAAGTATTAGTACGTTTAAATATGCATAGACTCAAAGTTTAATCTTGACATCTCTTCATGTGTTATGTTATTTTAAACACTGTTATAAACATAATAGATGGATCTATTGTCTAGGCTTGTAGGCTAACAATTAAGACTGATAGATGTTATATTCACCATCTCATTGAAAAATAGCGATAAAAATAGTTTCCTTTGTTCAAAAGTCCTCTAAATATCTGAAGTCTTTAGGTATATATCTATATCGACTGGGATTGATGGCAATCTATCACCAACTACTCGACAAATATTTCGTGAGTATTTATTTGTTTTGTTGTGTTGGTCCATTGAAAGTAATTTTTTTTTTTTTGCAAGCGGTCAATTGAAAGTAATTTGGTGAGAAGTTCTAAACTTACTTATATTTAATTTAATTCATGTATTTTGATATTATTTTATTTTTTGAATATTAAAGTTCTGTTTGACAATCAATTATAATTAGTGTTAAATTTTAAAATCAAGACACATGGCAAGATTAAATATTATCACCTTTTATATGAGGATAAGAAACTTTAAAAAGAAAGTAAATATAAGCAATTCAATTACTAAAGAACAAAGTGTGAGCATTCAAAATTGATCCATTTTATTAATTCAATGACCATCAAAATTGAATCATTGCAAATAGATTTCCACTCAAAGGATCATGCACCATGTTATTTGTGACGAGTTTGAGTTGGATAAAGTAGATTGGAAAGATAGACTGATGATTTTATTTAAATTACATGCCATTTTTTCGTATTCTACAAAATCTATATATATTATATTAAATGACAGTTTGTTTGGTAAAATTGTAATTTCATCTGCGCAGTTATATATATTAAATGACAATTTGTTTGGTAAAATTGTTGGGGGTTCTATTCAATCCAGACTTTCATTGACTTTTAATGCGTTTTTTTAACGCGGGACTTTAGTGGACTTTTTAGGGTTTCTTAAACTTTTATGGATTTGATGGGATTTAAGTAAGAGACTTATTTGGTCTTTTGTTTACTTTTATTTAAAAACTTTCCAAGACTTTTTGAGACTTTAGATATTCATTTTAATTTTAAAAAATTATTATAATATATAAAATTATGTGGAGCAGCCTTTTTAAATGAGTAATTACATATCAATAAAATTATTTTCAAAAAATGAAAAATCACGTTGGTAGTAAAAAAATTTTACAAAGTTTTATAGCATCGTAAAATTCATAATCTTTCCTAAAACCAAAAAAATATAATTCATAATTCCAGTATTGCTCTATGACAAAAACTAAAATATCACATATTCTCCCAATGAAAATGGGAAAATAAGATTGGCACAAGGACGTAGCAAAACAAAGCGTAAATGAAAATATCTTATCACATGTCGCTCCGATCATTTTAAGCCTAACTGCACAATAATTAAACTAATAACATATAAAATTTTAAAAATAATAGTCAGTCTATAAAAATGAGTAATGAAAAAAATGTTTGAGACAAACAAACAATTATTAATCTAATCAATAAAAAACAAAATAAATGAGCGCTTGCAATATATAAATGGAAAAGAAAAGAAAATGAAACTGTCAGAAACCCAGTGGAATCCCACCTGAATTGTATAAAAAAATATGCATTGTGAAGTGTCAGAGTGATGCAGGAGTGACTCGTCCAACATTCCCATTTAATAAAAAAAATATAATAATTTGAAAAAATTAAATAATATATAAGAATTAAATAAGAATAAAAAGTAAACTAGTTAAAAAAAAATAAGACAAGAATCCACATGACGTATCTTAAGATGTAGTGGGGAATGGGATGGGGTATGTCATAGAAAAAATTTCATAGGTAGAGATGGTAAGAGATCGACAAAGAAAAATAGAAGAGAGATTATCTTTTTAGCTCAAATATTCTTCAGAAATCTCATGGGTGTAGTTGAAACTATTGAAGACATTTTTTCTTTATATTTTACATATAAAGTCTCCGAATGTCCTAAAATTTAATAAATCTCACAAAACTCTTGTCAGTTTGAATATCTCGAGACTTTTTGAGACTCTTTTAAAGACTTTTTGAAAGTTTTAAAAAGTCTCAATTAAATACATCAAGATTTTTAAAGAGTCTTGAAAAGTCTAAATTGAATACTTCAAAATTTTATAAATCCTCAAAAGTCTTTAAATGTCCCAAATGAATACACCCCTCGTAATTTCATCTGCTCAATTAGAAAATATTTCCCACTTAAAGCTCTATCTGGCACAATTATTTATAATGTTATACCACACATGCTGTCACTTTTAATAAAAAAATTGTTATAAATATAATAGTGAATGATTGAACTTGTGGCATACATGTTAAGAGTAACATGTTTTTAAACCATTATACCAACTTTTTCATTTGTTAACAATTTTCATTTATATATTACTATTCTCAAATGTTTTCACTCAAAGAAAATATTATTATTAACCACATATATACTTAAAGGCTAATTATATTACATTGCTTTTTTTTTATTAATTTCACTAATTTTTCAAATATACCGAAATGGTCAAAATTAAAATAACATAAATAATCATCTAATTCTTAACAATTATAAATGTTTCTCCTCTCATATCTTCTTCCCCCTACCTGCACCAGAAAGACCCTAATTAATCTATTTTTATTTTTATAATAAAAAGCTATAAGAATCGAAAATAAAAATTTCATTTACTTTATACAATTAACTTCTTCTAATATTAATTAGCCCAATTGAGAAGAAGAATATAATTTTTGTATTGCTATGTTTGAGTTTATGTTCTTAAGACTGAAGAATTTCTGCAAAAGTCATGCTTTGTTTTTTTGCTCATAGTTACAAAATGAATAAATTGTAATATATAAAATCTTTATCCATTATGTTATTATCTATTTAAAATCTTTATAATTTGTCTTGCATTCAATTTAACACTTCATTAACTAACATATCCCCTCCCTTATCCCTTTCTTGAAAACCTTAAATTCTTTTATTTGATCAGAACTTAATTCTATTTAAAATTCTTCATATTTTAAAATCCACAACACAATCTTATCGGATTTTTTATAATCTATATATATTATATGGGTAATTATATTGCCACTGCAATTTCTTTTCATGCCACCACAATTTTCTTATATTTACCAAATTAACAATATTTAAAATGACATGACGGTCCCTTATTAAATCTAAATACTCATATATATATATATATATTTGAATTTAGTCTTTCCTTTTTATTTTTCCTTAAATTTTCCTTTTTTGACTCCTTTTTCCTTAAAATATCTGTGGTACATATTCAAATCTCTTCATTAGAACCCTAAATTATACAATTAAAATTTCATTTTTTAACACAACTAAACTACCAATTATGAATGACTTTTAACAAATTAAAGTAGACATAATCCATTAAGAAAAATCATAATTGTATAGACACTCAAAGAAGAAAGTAATAGATTTCAAAAAAAATGAAGAAGAAGAACAAATTATTAGTAATTCATCTGTTTTGCATTCTTGCATCTTCCACTGATTAAGAACTCTTCATAGAAACAA
The DNA here is from genome assembly GCA_963692815.1 of Nyctanthes arbor-tristis. Classification (NCBI taxonomy): domain Eukaryota; kingdom Viridiplantae; phylum Streptophyta; class Magnoliopsida; order Lamiales; family Oleaceae; genus Nyctanthes; species Nyctanthes arbor-tristis. Next base: position 41,643 of record CAVNYN010287437.1, read on the forward strand.
AAAAGCTAAGAATGTAAGCCTTTTTATTTTTTAATAATACGTATTCATCATGACCATTAGAAAACAGGATGCAATATATATATATATATACCATTATTAGAAAATAACATAAAAAATTAAGAATATGAATGTTTAAAGAAAAGTAAAGAGAAAAAGGAGTTTGATTTTGCAGAATATTCAAGAACAATAGGAAGGGGATATGAATAAAATAGTTTTGACCGTTTAGATGGGTATTTGTTTTCTAAGTCTCTATCAGTAATTTTTTTCTCTAATTCTTTTTAAACTTTTAATTGATTTAGGGTTTCATTTGTAGTTTGTAGTTTAATTATTATTTTAAATGTGTATTTTAAATAGTGGTTGTATATTAAATAGCGGTTTGCATATAATTAACTCGGTTGCATTAAAGGAAACTGTGGTAGTATTAATTTTGATTTAAATTTTTGGTTTGTCATATGTTCTTATATATTAAGTACATATATGTAAATCTATTGTAGTGTCACTATACATGTTTCCTCTTATATGTGGTAGGGTTAAAAACGTGGTATGAAGAAAAAATCTTCTAGTGACAATATAATTGCCCATATTATATATATATATATAATGACAGTATATCTAGCATAATTACAATTTTATTTGCCACAATTAAAAAAATATTTTCCCCCTAAAGCTCTATCTGACACAATTATTTATAATTTCATACCACACTAAACGTCACTTTTAATTAAAAAAATTGTTATAAATGTAATAATAGTGAAAAATTGAACTCTTGCTTATAATCCCATATAACACCAAATGTTACTTTTAATTTTAAAAAATTATTATAAATATAATAGTAAAAAATTGAACTCTTGACCTACGTGTCAAGAGTAATATGTTTTGAAACCATTATAACAACTCTTTTATTTGTTAACAAATTTTATTTATATATTACTATTCTAGAGTGTTTTCACACAAAAAAATATTATTATTAACCATATATATACTTAAAGGCTAGTTATATTGACACTAATTTTTTTATTAATCTCATCAATTTTTGAAATATACTAAAATGGTCAAATTTAAAATGACACAAATAATCATCTAATTATTAATAATTATAATGTTTTTTTATTCTATCTTCTTTCCTCTACGTGTACTCTATTTTAATTTTTATAATAGAAAGCTATAAGAATTAGAAATAAAAATTTCCTTTACCTTGTAAAATTAACTTCCTCTAATATTGATTAACCCACATTTGGTACATAATGTTAAATTGGTAACTAGTAATATTGAATATAAGACACACAATTTAAAAAGTAAATTAAAATAAAACATTAAACATATATTTCAGCAGTATGTTTAAAAAAATTCATCAAATCATTCATTGATTTCAGCAAATAAAATTATACAAACCTAACAAAAATTCATACTAATAAAAAAAAATCCAAAATTGAGTTAAACTCATTACACTATCTTACAAATTTTTTATTATATTATCTTACAAAACTTTCCTATTTATTAATTGTACAAATTTATACACCTCTATCCCAAAAAGTTGGTCAATTTTTCATTTTTTATCTGCCTTAAAATATAATCCAATCTTTTATTAAAAAGGTAGTTGGAATATTAATTTTTTAACCCTATTTAATGTGCATTTTAATTGATAAGATAGTATTATTTAACAAGAAATATTTAATAAATGAAGTGGTATATTAGGGATATATGATATTAAATTTTATATTTTCAACATTATTAATTGCATTTTTTTAATATTTATAAAAATTGAAATTGTATCATAGTATATTCCTATTTTGCAGCTAGTCCTAAAATACTTGAAATTTGTTCAAATATATATAAAATAAAAAACAATAATTAATATCAGACATAACTATTAACAGATCAATTTTAGATGAAAAATTTTGTCATATTAATATTTTATTTATCAATATAGTTATTATGCCTCCAACGATTTTAATTATAAAATCATGCTAACTTTTTTAAGGATTATATTTGTTATTTGTTATAATGGGATAGCAACGTGATATTATGGGTAATTATACAAAATAAAATGAATTATCACTTAGTTAAAAATGTATGTGAAGAAATGAGGTTTTATCCGTTTAAAATGGTATGTTGAGAGGGTACTTTCTTATATGTATTAAAATTTTTATGTGAACGAGTATTGAGCGAATACATATATGTACATACCTGGTACATATTATTAGACTATTATTTCAGGAAAAAGCTGTCATTTTTAGCAGCTAAGAGGCTGCCATTTAGGGAGGAGCCTCCCCCTTTGCTGCCGAAAATGGCAACACTTCGCTACCCATTTCTAGCTGCCAAAATGACTGCTCCGCAGCATTGCCTAAAGGTTGCTGGAGCCATTTCCAATAGTGAAAAGGGAAGTGTCTCCTCCCCCCTCTTTTTTTTTTAAAAAAACATTAAAATATTTATTTTTTTATATTTTACGATAATACCCTCAATTTTAACTGTAGGAATAGACAGAATCCGTCACAAGGACATTAAATGTATCACTTTTAAAAGCTTAGGGATCCACAGGAGTAAAATCCAAGGTTGGGGACGTAATCTATGAAAAGTTGAAAGGTTGGGGACGTTAATGTAATTAACCCTTAAATATTCTTGATCGCTCTCTTCACAACCCGAATTCTGCAATCAAAATTTACTGTCAAGGCGAATTTTATGAATCTCTTTTATTTTATCAATTATCTGTGATTTTTTTTTTTTCTATTGTCTCTAAGGAAAAAAGGAAATATAGATTATGACAACATTAATTGTTCCAAATATCACTGAACTTTTATTTGACTTTCAAATGGATAAATAATGTTTAATTTGTCAATAATTCGATCACTAAACTTTTAATTTAATAAGAATTAGGTCCTTCCACTTTAATTATCAATATTTATATCATTAAAATTATACGTAATTACAAAAAAGCCACTTTGTTAATGCTATATTATTATCTCATCATCAAATTATAGTCTCAAATAAAAAAATGACTACTCTAAATGGCACATTTTACCGAAGAGGAAAAGTAGAAGAATGATTTCAGGATTCACAAAACTACATTTAAAGTCTATCTTGACATATAATTTTAAATGAATTTTAACCCATTGCTATGCATTACAGAGATAATCATGCTACCATTTCTTTATATTCTAACAATAACTTCCACTGAAATCTTCACGAATGCAAATTCTTGAATGAGATACGATACTCTAGAGTATTCGGCCATAAGTTGAAGTTAAATATCCGTATTCCTAGTATATTATTAAGGAATTTTTATCATTCGACTAGATTGTGTAGTGGTACGAGACTTATAATCTTAAGACATGGAGATCGCATCGTTTTGGCAAAAATTCTATCTAGAACAGATGGGGGTGACAAATTTTTTATTGTAAAAAAGACTTTGGCACCATTTGATCTAAGACTTCCTTTCACAATAAAAATTACATTTGTAAATATCATAGCTTTTATATTCTTTTATAACATCAATTATCTAAATTCGTATCAAACTACTTCTGATGTATGACTTTTTCACTAAATCTCTACCAGTGTATCGTACGGGTGAACAATCTAGTACCTTTTGAATAACACATAATCTTTGTCTAATTATACATATATATATATATATATATATATATTCCTAATTTAGATATTCTTATATGTACAATGCAAATTTTTTATAAGAATAGATATTGAGCGGATACATGTATCATAGTAAAAATAATTACTTTGAAATGGTGCAACACTTTTTAAGGATTTTATTGTTTATTTACTAGACAATACATAATAAAATAAGGTATTATATAGTTAAAAGAGTATGTGGAGTGGATATAATCTTGTGGGTATGAAATTTTTGTCTGAATCGATATCAAACAGGTACATATACTATGGTACATGTGTTGATACGCAATGTTAAATTAGTAACTAATAATATCGAATAAGGTACATGATTTAAAAGTAAATTAAAATAAAACATTAAACATGTATTTAAGCAGTATATTAAAAAATATTCGTCAAACCTTTCTTTGATTTCTGCAAGTAAAATTATCCAAACCTAAAACAAAAATTCATACTAATAAAAAAAAACCTAAAATTGAATTAAACTTATTATATTATCTTACAAAACTTTCCTAACTATTAATTGTACAAGTTTAATTATTTTCATACCACCCCTGTCCCATAAAATTGGTCCACTTTTTCTTTTTCATCCGTCTTAAAATATAGTTTACTCTTATATTAAAAAGTAGATGGAATATTAATTTTCTTTTATAACCTTATTTAATGTGTATTTTAACCGATAAAATAGTATTATTTAAAATGAGTTATTTAATAAATAAAGTGATATATTAGGGATATACGATATTAAATTTTGTATTTCTGACATTATTAATTATATTTTTTAATATTTATGAAAATTGAAATTGTACCATAGTATATTCTTATTTTGCAGATAGTCCTAAAATACTAGAATATATAAAAAATAAAAATCAATAATTAATTTCAGACATAATTATTAGGATATCAGCTTTGTGTGAAAAAGTTTGTCATATTAATATTTTATTTATCAACATAATTACTACGTCTTTAACGATTGTCATTATAAAATCATGTTATTTTGTTAAGTATTATATTTGTTATTTACTAGATTAAAATAACAACGTGATGCTATGGGTACTTGCACAAAATAAAATGAAACAACAACCAGTTAAAAAGGTATGTGGGAAAATGAGGTATTATTCGGTTAAAAGGGATATGTCCAATATACTTTTTTATGAGTATGAAAATTTTTATCTGAACATATATCGAGTGAATACGGGTATATACATGCCTGATTTATTAGACTGCTAACTAATAATATTAAATAAATTAGATAATTTAAAAGTAAAATATAGTAAAATATTAATTGAGTACATAAGAGGGTAACTATTAATATATTATTAATAAATCATTAATTTAACTCTTCAAATACTAAATTAAAATTGTATATTTACTTATTTTGTTATGCAAATCCAATGGCGCGTATCTGTTCAATATTTTGTTGTTCATTATTGTTGATTTTTTTTTTTAAAATTAGTCTCACGTACAACGTACAGGTAAGATGCTAGACCCATGGCTGTAATGGTTGATTGTAATACAATCATTTGACTATTAATTATTACAACTTTAGATAAGTTAGACGTGTAAACTTACACGGGGTGTTTACAGAAGACTTAGAATTATAGATTCAGTCTTGCAACTAAATTTATGTTCAGTACTCAAGTATTTTACTATAAATAAATATCTAGTGGTGATTTATAATTTTGCATATTGATTCATAATTTTATACAATGCAATTTGTATATTGTACTTTATTTATGACGTTATATTTAAAAAATACACTTATATTAATTTTGATAAAAATGTATACTATAACTTTAAAGGATGAAAAAAATCTAGTTATAATGAAATGAACATTGACTTGAGTTCAGTCTGTCAGGTAATTTTTTTAATCTTTAATAATTAATATGATATAAATAAAATTAATGAAACAAAACCATCATTTTATGCATTATTGTTATATTATTTGTAAAATGTAATCATAGAAAAAATAGAAGAAAAACTTGTAGGCATGCACGTTCATGTGCAATCATTTTATTAGTCAACTCTGAGTGATAAATAATTATAAAAAATAAATAAAAATTGTCTTTCAGATGAACTTGTTATCTAATTTGCAGACAATAACGTGTCAATAATGAAGAATTCATTTTTAATATTATTAATTAACAGTCCATTGTTTTATTACAAAACGTCATAGATATTTTGTTATAAAACTTTCCATTTCATGTGACATGTGTGAATGCATGTCACGTGTATTTAAAATACACATGACTTGTATGAAATACACGTGACGTGCATCCATACAAGCTACACAGGGTTAGAGGTTTTGTTACATAACCTCTTGGAGGTTTTTGATATTTCCACATGAATTAATTCAATTTTATTGAATATACTTTGTTTGTCATGAAAATAATTTTTATTTATATTTGTATAAATATAATTTTTATTTTTAAACATCAATATAGATCTTTAAGAAAGTAGAAGGAAAAAAGGTTCTCGGAAATATTTGTACGCGTATATTTTTAGACACACACCGAATTATTCGAACCCGATTAAAAATTCACCAAGACCATATGTTGTATAGTCTTTTAAGGTAGGATTTTTATATGCTTGTCTTTGGAAGCCCTCGGCGAAACGGATATTTTACATAGAGGTGACACGGAGTTCCATTGATAATTGGCCCTTTTTGATCCTTTGAAACAACTCGGTGAATGAATTTAGTAGATTGTTTTTGGAGGCCCTAATCTAGTGGTTATAGATCGAACCTATCCAATTTCTATCAAACGACGGTTGGCTGTTTACTGTCTAATTGTACTTACTGTCTTTTTTTGGATCAATATCAGTAATGCAATTCATCCAACGACAAACCTAATCCGAATTATAGGGTCATGACACAATCAAACCCGAACAAGCAAAATGTTGAGCGTGAAACATATGGCTGGTTTTTTGCTGGCCGACTTGTATTTCTTTGTAGTAACTGTCACAACAAGTTTGTTCGTCAATGACGGTTGTTTAAATTTGATGAGATTGTTCAAACATAGTTATTAATTAATTAATAATTAGATTAGATTGAAGATGTATTTTTCGTATAGTTAGAACTTAACAAATTTTTCTAATAAGAAAGTGATTGAATATCAATGCTAAATAAAGAGAATTATAAATGTTTGTGCACTTTTCACCCCATCTAATAAATGTTTTTTTGGACATGAAAGTCAGAAGTCAATGCCCAAACTACATGAAAGTTGTGTGATATAGAAAACAATATGAGAGGATCAGAATTGAACAAATTGTAACCTAACTTGCATAAACGCCGGTTATATATATATACTGTGACAACTGCCCACAAAGATAATCAAATTTTGAAAAATATTTTGTGTGTTCAATATACGTGCAAGATTGTATTTTGGGGATTCGGTATCTCTGTCCTCGGCAACTAATTTGGCGGTAAGTGATCTCTTTGTTTCGCCTTTTTCGGATGATTTTGTTTCCTTTTTCTTTTTTTTTTTTTTTTGAGTTAATCTTTTGCACTTACTTTTTATAGGAAAATTTTAGATACTCAAATAATTTGTGCATAGTTATATGAGTTTTGAGCAGTTTGATCCGTTGACCTTTCATGGGCATTGAATTTTGGGATTTTTAGCTTCTGGGTTTTGTGCTTGTATGTTATTAAAGGGTGACTGTAATACTTTCTTTTGTAATTCTCTTGGGTAGTTTTTGCCTTTTGAGATAGTTGTTATATACCAACTGTGTAGATACACTGATGCAGTTTCTTGGTGTTCTACGATTTCTTTGTGATAGTTTCTGTGCTTCACTTTTGTCATTCTTAGGTTTTTGGATTAAATGAATGCATGGAATCAGTTTAGAATGATAAGTTTATTTGGAGCGCTATTCAGAATACCTCTAAGTTGAGTGGAATAATTAATGGATTCTGCAAGGAGTTGGTTCCATAAGCTTCAACCACGGGATCGCTTGAGGACGACAAATAAGAAGAAGGATACAATGGGCAGTGAAAGAGAAGATCCGAAGCCGCTTTCATCGGAGGAAGCCTCAAACCTCACGAAACAGAGGGTGGCTGCAGCAAAGCAGTATATAGAAAGTCATTACAAGGATCGGAAGAGAAATTTGCAGGAGAGGAGGGAACGGTATGTCATCTGTTGTGAGTGTTATCCGATTATGTTGCTTCATATTATACTGTATACGGATTTTGGAGCTGGTTTTTAAGACCTAGGGGTGGACATAATGGTTGGTTAAATTGGCATCTTTATTTGAATGGTATGTTTAATATATATACAATTGGGAGTCCGTACTCGTTTCAGTTGTTTCTGTGACTGAGTTACCCAATTACAAGAGAATATGACAAGGACATTAAGTATGCCTTAACATACCTCGCCAAACCATTTTATGTGGGTTCCTAGTGCTGTAGAACGGAAACTAATTAATCAGAATTAAACGTAGGAGGCTGATCAAATTCATTCTCAAGGGTATCTTTTGTTTCTCTTCTTAATTTGAAGTACTTGAATGAAGTAGTTGGTATAAGGGAAGAAATTGAAAATCTATTGAAGTTTTTCCCTTTTGTTAGCCAAACTACTTATATTACTTACAGCTGACTCGTTCTAATCAGTAATATATAGCCTTTTCTTAATCTTCCTTTTTTTAATTTTTATTTAATTTAACTTTTGTATGTATGGTCATTTAGTTAACTCTACCATGACCAAAATTATGACATCACCTTCACATTTCCTTTTTTTTTTTTTTTATATTTAGAAGTATCATTTTGAATCTGTTCTTGGATTCATATGTACTTACTTATGTTTGCATAATATACAATTATCTTTCGCATTGTACTTTCTCTGTTATACATCTTTTGCTTAAGGGAAATGTGGTATATTCTTGACTTTTAATGGCTGCATTTTTTATTCTTCAAAGCATGCACCTATATGAAACTGTAACAAATACTACCTTCGTCCCATATATATAGGCTTGTTTAATAGCTATTGTTAGGTATATTAAATAAGGCTATTTTATATACAATTATCTTTCGCATTGTACTTTCTCTGTTATACATCTTTTTCACAAGATTAAGAAAAGTTATTGGAAAAGCAAAATTTTCAAATGAATTTTCCAATATACCTGTATTTAATAAAAATAATAGCTATTGTTAGGTATATTAAATAAGGCTATTTCATAAAAGAATAAATAATAACTTAAATTAGAAACAAGCCTATATATTTGGGACACAGGGAGTATTGTTTTTGCATTAAATGTGTAAATGTTAATCTACAACTGTATTGGGTGCAATAAACTCTACTTCCCATGTGTACAGCAATTATTAGTAATAGGACAGATAATTAGTAATAGGACAATATCTATATAATGGACGTTGAAAAATTACTTCCAAGGCCTGTCTGTTTTCTTTTGAAAACTGTCTTTTGTACCTCACTCAATCTGCAAACAAGGAAAAAAGGAGTTTTGCTTGGAATTTATGATTTCTTCAATATCTCACAGACTTGTAGGTTCATTGCAAGTAAACTTTCAATGCAATTTGTATGCTTTGTTGCGGCATGATATCTTTGAATTTGAACTTTTACAGTTGTGAGATGTCTTCAGCTGTACTCTACTTTATGTCTGAATCCATGTAAATATTTTCAATTGTGCAAACAGGAGAAATTTGTTAGAGAAGAAGCTAGCTGATGCGGATGTGTCAGAAGAAGATCAAAATAACCTATTAAAATTTTTAGAGAAGAAGGAAACTGAATATATGCGCCTTCAAAGGCATAAAATGGGCGCTGATGACTTTGAGTTGCTGACGATGATTGGAAAGGGTGCTTTTGGAGAGGTAAAGGTTTTTAATAGCATTATCACTGACTTGTTTGACCAAATGATAAGATATATTTTAAAATTATTAGTTCAACACTTTAATTTGTACTTGCACTTAAATTTGCACCCGTCTTATTTTATGATTATTGAAACATTGCCATTGTTACTGGGGTCCATTAGCTGTACATTTTGATGATAAGCAAAACAGTTATATATATCCTGCCGGTCTTGATTCCTCATCCTTCACCAAACAAGAATGAGTGTAGAATAGAGACTGAAAGAAGCACTTTGGTCATACTTATGACATCTCATATCAACCACAGGAAAGATATCTTAATTAGATAAGGGTAGTTCACTTGTATGCAATGACTATTTAAAGCTCATACAAAAGGTGGTGTTGATGTTGCTAATGTAAATTAGCCTAAGTTGATGCCATTCTTAACATATACCCTTTTGTGCGCTACTATCCTTAACCTTTATCTGTGCACTATCCTTAAACTGCCATTAAGTGGTGGTAACTGTCCCTGTCGATGTTTAGTAACTAAAATGGCCCTCAAATTTAGAAAGACAGAAATATTCCAAGTCAGTTAAGCAAAATCAAGTCAATAGATACAGAAAGAAGAAAAAGGAAAAATTAAAGTAAACAAAGAAACAAGAAATTCTCTCTCAACTTTCTTTTAGCGTCTTCACAAGCAGGCTTTATGGCATCTAATTGTTACCAACCATAATATTTCCCACTATAGGGGCTGGAGTCTATTTCTAGTGAAAAAGTATCATCAGAAATTGGAGAATACAATTATAACTACATGATGTTATTGGACAATCCAATGATAAATTCATATCCTTCAATCATAGACATATGGGGCTCTCACGTTTCCTTGAGAGCCACATATGTTGCACCCTTCTTTTCTTTGAGTTGCTGGCGAAGGTGATAGGTTTTGCCGTTTTGTCTTTCATTTTTTTAATCTTTGTTAGTCTTCTTTTGTGTTAATTTTTCTTTTCCTGGTATTATTTGCATTTATGTTAAAGTTAAGGGTGATTTGCCTTTCTACTCCCACTTAAGAGCCATTTAAAATGGAAACTGTCAACAGAGGGGTATAAGGCACTAAAATTCATGAACAATTAAAGATGGGAATGCCAAGAATTAAACGTTGGGGGTAGAAGTGCAAGAGGGTATGTCTTAAGGATGTTAGCCACATTTTTGCTAATAAATATTGATACTAAAGTTGTTTCTCCATGCTTAGAGAATGTGAACAACCAAAGCAATTTAACATTGAGGTCGCATGTCTGCTTTTACAGTTCTTCTCTCAATTGATAATGTTAATATCCTGACATTTTTACCATTTTCTACATGGCTCGAGGATTGAGAAGTATATGACTAAGTAAGCACCTGTGAGATATGCAGTAATATATTTATAGCAGCATGTGTAACATGTAGGGTAACAGTATCTTGTGATCCTTCATCCTTGGATCAAAAGGTTAGCGTTTCTGCTGGTTTAATTTTGCGCTGGCCGAGAGTTTAGCCCTCATTAACCTAATATTCCAAGATAAAAATAGAATGAGTAGAAATGAGTTGTGGACATTTGTCTGGTACTCGTGGATCCCATGAAACATGGGGATGTGATTGGGTTGACCAATTTCTACTTTGAGATAGAAATAGGAGGTTAACTGGGGCTTACGTTGTTTGCATGGTCTAATAATTGATCCAAGTCAATTTAAGCCCTATATGGTTTACGGTAGTAGTTAAGTTACGGTAGTAGTTAAGTTCTCCAGTTACCAAAATGAGCTTTAGTAAACCTGTAGAAACCGTCTTTTTGCATTTAGAAGCTATAGAGAGAAAGTGGAGGAACCCTCATTGTATTAAGATGGTTGAACAATTTGTTTGCTTTGTAAACAGTCTTTCAACTGAATTCAGAAAAGGCATTCCTTCTGACTCCTGTCTTTGTCTGCACCTTTGGAGATTTATACTGAGGGAAGAATTCTTTCTATGCACATTTTGAGGACATCAACCAGACTAAATGTAACAGAATAGTTTTATAGTGACTCACTTTAGAAAGTTATACTATCTCCTTCTTAGAGGAGATGCTAGTGCACAAAGTTAGGAACAAATTAGTAGTATCATGCTAACTTTCCTATTTTACAAGATTGACTAAATATACAGAATATACAGTGAATAAATCAGATCCCTAGAGTTTTTCTCAAATCACAGGCAATCTTCAATTTCTCAGCAACCAGCAATGCCATAGAGTATTCTCTATTTCCTTTTATTTCTATTGTTTACATGGTTGTTTTTTGTTGATGCCTAAGAGATGTCAAGAACTTTAATCTTGTAAAAAATGGGAAATTACTAAATGGGTCTTCCTTATTTATATAGGTTAGAGTTTGCAGGGAGAAGACCACAGGTCAGGTGTATGCAATGAAAAAACTTAAGAAATCTGAAATGCTTCGTAGAGGCCAGGTAAGTGATTTGATTTTTAGATTACTTTGGGATATTTCTGTTAACTATATAATTGATCTTTAGATTCTTGATCCTATTAGGTGGAGCATGTGAAAGCTGAAAGGAATCTGCTTGCCGAGGTGGATAGTAGTTGCATTGTCAAGCTCTATTTTTCTTTTCAAGATGAAGAGTATTTGTATCTTATAATGGAATATTTACCTGGTGGAGATATGATGACTTTACTTATGAGAAAGGATACCTTGACGGATTATGAGGCCAGATTCTATGTAGCAGAGACAGTTTTAGCTATTGAATCCATCCATAAACATAACTATATACATAGGTCCGTTGATAGCTGCTTTAGCTCGCAATTTCTGATTCACATCTGTAGTTTGATTAGGGTATTTTTGTAAGTTTGACACCTTTCTTTACCTCTTTATCTGCTACAGAGATATCAAGCCTGACAACTTAATACTCGATAGATATGGTCATTTGAAACTATCAGATTTTGGTCTATGTAAGCCTTTGGACTATAGAACTCTGCAAGAGGACTTTTCAGTTAGAGATAACTCCTATGGAGCTTTGAGAAGTGATGATCGTGCTCATACTCCTAAGCGAACACAACAAGAACAATTACAACATTGGCAGAAAAACAGGCGGATGCTTGTAAGTTTCATGTTTCTCTGATGGAAGTCAGTTATCTATGTAGAGCAAGTTTCTTGTGTACTTCTACATGTGATTGAACAGGTTACTTTTTCTTTCTCATAATTCCCCCCCTTTTTTTAATTATAAATAATTGTAAGGTAGGGGCTTCTTTTGGAGAAGTACCTTAAATTTTGACTATTACTAACACAAAAAAAATTTATATTAGGACCTATTTATTATAAGTAAATTCATTCGAACTGTTCCTTTTTTAATGCTCTTATTAAGTTTTGGACCATTTATGAAATTTTCTATTCTTATGTTGTTTTCTAGACTTTGGTGCTTGAATCCTTGGTTTTGCTTTTGATGCTTGATTGGTGAATCTTGCAGGCTTACTCAACTGTTGGCACTCCTGATTACATCGCCCCAGAAGTTCTGCTGAAGAAGGGTTATGGTATGGAATGCGATTGGTTAGTACCGTGTCACATTTATGTTTCACTTCCCTGGGTGTTCTTTATGTTAATTTTTTCTATTGTAGTTATGAGTGACCTTCTAAAACCTGCTTGTTGATAAACTCACAATGAATTTGTTGGTCAGTGGAATTTATTATGAAAGAAGAGAAGATTTGAGTTCCATCTAATATTACAACCCTTCCATCTGGGTGAATTTAGGTTCTGGATTTTACGCACTGATATAAATATTTATGTCTTACAAGTTTCTTTTCTCTGAAGCGACCTTCTTTATGCTTTATTTCTATTTAAAAAAAAAAAAACCCAAAAGGGAATGGAAATTGGAAAGTGAAAACGAAAAGGAAAACGAAAGGGAGAGGTACACCAACATATCTCGGCCATTAAAAAAATGAGTGAATTATTTACCTCCTATATTTCAACATCAGGCAAGTCCTTGTTCTGCAGGTGGTCACTTGGTGCTATTATGTTCTGCAGGTGGTCACTTGGTGCTATTATGTATGAAATGCTTGTGGGATATCCACCTTTTTATTCTGATGATCCTATGTCAACTTGTAGGAAGGTAAGCTGAAAGCTCTCTTCATTGAATTTTTCATGGTATTTTCTCCATGTCATATTTGATGTTCACTTGGTTCATGTCATGGGTTCTGCAAACTTTTCTCTTCTGTTTTTGTTCATGCATCATTTTACCCTTATATCATTTTCCTAAGCATACATTTTAGAAGTCTTCTATGAGTGGGAGGTCCAGTGTATTGGACATTGCCTTGCTAAAGCTAACAGAAGTTTGAAAAGGTTTCCCCAGGATGGATGGACGTTGCCTCTTGTTAGGCGGTATAGCCATACAGGGTATGGGCGCTTAAAGAGTATTGAAAATACATTACAAATTTTCACTCATATGAGGACTCTGAAGCATTAACCTCCATTTACTGGTTATTGTGATTGCTAGAAGCATTTAAGTAGGGAGCCCAATAAGATGGCTCTTTCAGTTTTCCAACTTCCTGGAGAATTTATAAATTTACCATCCAATGCACAATGAATTTCAACCACTCAGTTTGTTGAACCGAACACTACCTTCAACTTGTAGTCAGTTTCAAACACATTCTGTGTGACCTATGATATCTCCGATGTCCATTCTGTTATTTATGAACTTTTAGGTTTATTTAGGGAAATAAACAGATAATAAGTGAACCTAATGATTTCATTACCCTAAGAATATAATAACTTGTTTTTATGCACAGATAGTAAACTGGAGAGCACATCTAAAATTTCCACAAGAAGCAAAGCTATCTCCAGAAGCAAAAGATCTCATAAGCAAACTACTTTGTAATGTCAACCACAGGCTTGGTTCAAAAGGCGCTAATGAGATAAAGGTGTTGTATGGTGTGTCCTATGCTATATTCTTTAATCAGTTCCAGGAGTTAATGGAGTTATGTAATTTACCTTGCTTTTTTTGACTTAGGCCCACCCCTGGTTCAAGGGAATTGATCTGGGAGAGAATATATCATATGGAAGCTGCTTTCAATCCTGAAGTCAAGGATGAGCTGGACACCCAAAATTTTGAGAAATTTGATGAGGTGTTGGTGGTCTTAACTCTTAACAATAATTCTTTCTGCTTCTTCCTGTTCTTCCCTTTTTTCTTTTCCTTCTTTTCTTTCTTTAATTATTTTAGTTTTGCTATTGGCTTTCCAGCAAGTTGACGATAGCTAATAATGACTACTGTCTGGTTGCAGCCAGATGGCCAAACTCAGAGTCCATCAAAATCTGGTCCGTGGAGAAAGGTACTCTGCCGTAAAAATTTAGTTGATTTACATTTGAACACATCCACAACTCCGACAAATCTAATGTATCTATTTCACTCCTATGCATTATGAACCCCAAGATACTTGGTTGCCACTTGTTTGTAGTTCCCACTGGTTTTACTGTATTGTCCTCTAAAATTGGTGAAAGAAAAGCTGTATGGATACACACCTAGTCACTAGTATATACAATCAAATGAATGTTGGAAATAAGCCAGGGTAGTAGAATATTGAAGAAATATTGATGATTTTTGTCTATTTTCTACTTTCATATCAAACAAGATATTTTGTTCAATTTATAATTGTATAATTCAGGCAAAGAAATAGTTAACTATTTCAGTTCGGGAAAATTAATAAGGAATTGTTTCCGGACCCTAAAATCACTTCTCTGTGGTAATCACATTGACAACCCAAAGTGTCATTCATTTGCTGTAAGACGTTCTCCCTTTTTCAGTTTCTAGGCCACCGCTTTTGTTCAATGTCAAGTTTAACTGATTCAGTGCTTTCCAACTGTCCCACAAATGAATACCGGCCTTATGTGCCAGATTTGCAGGGTTAGATTTTCTTTTTGAACTGTAGCATAGCATCACCATCATCTTTGAATACATTATACGTTCTATTATTTTTTTCCTTAAATTCTCTATTCAATTTTTTTGCTTATTTCTCTTCCTTTCACCGTGTAGATGATCTCATCCAAAGATATTAACTTTGTTGGTTACACTTACAAGAACTTTGAAATTGTGAATGAATACCAAGTGCCTGGAATGGGTGAGTCTCTCCCCCCAGCCCCCCACATACACACTGACGTGTGGGCTGCCACACATACACATTTTCAAATAACATGTTTGTCAAGCTTTGACGGACTCATGTTGTTCCTGCTGGTACATTGAATAGCAGTTAAATTTTGCAGATGTGGTTGGTCCCCCCCACCATGTCAACATTTATTTTCTTTTAATTGGTTTTATCTCTCTTATTTTCATAGCTGAACTGAAGAAGAAAAATACCAAGCCAAAGAGGCCAACAATCAAATCGTTGTTTGGTATGTTTATTGATTCCATTTACCTTCTACATGAATATATTCACTATCTTGCAACCAATTTTTATGCCATTATGCTTCTTGAGTACATTAAAATATGGAAGGCGAGAACGGTCAATTAATTGATTTCTTGTTTTAATCATTATTGTGCTTGCTTATGCTTCACTTTTCTCGGAAGCTTTAGGCAATTGAGCATTTTATCTTAACTTCCGAAGAAATAGAATACATGAACTTCTTTTTTCGCTGTTCATCACTTTGCAAGTTACTTCTTGTCTAACAAAACTTGCTTTTCTAACAGAGGATGAGACAGAAACATCCGAGGCTAGTAGTTCATCTTAAGAAAACTTCTTGTCTAACAAAACTTTCTTTTCTAACAGAGGATGAGACAGAAACATCCGAGGCTAGTAGTTCATCTTAAGGAAGCTTCTTGAATCTCGTGCCTCCCCAAGTCTAAGTTTCTGAGAAGCAAAATATTGAATTTGAGCAAGTTTCGATTCTATGAAGTGGCCGTGGTGTTCTAGTTCCTTCTCCAAACAATGGGTGGCTCGGCGATATGTGTGAATTGATATATACTATGTGGTTAACATTTCTTTTGTCATGAATACAGGAAAACTGTAGTTCTTAAGCTATATTCTTGTCTAGTTTTTCTTTAACCATATTCCAGAAGTGAACAATTGGCATATTTCATTTATAATCTATTTTCGTCATGTTCAAATCGCAGCTTTATATACATTAAAGATAGCTTAAATTACATTTAGATGAAAAGTACTGGACAGGAATTATTGAATTTCAATTTTGTGTTATTATGTGCACATTTCTCTTATTGTGATAGAGTGAGCAAGTGATATTATGTACCATACCAATGTTTAATGACAGCTACCGTTCCATTTCTAAGGTAGAAATGACTAGAGTTTTATATTGCATTTTAATCCTTGAATCCAGAAATTTTCCTTTTCATCATTTTGTGGTTTAACAAGCATATGAAAAAATCTATTAGCTAAAACTATTTTCACCCTTCGTGGTTTAAAAAGTTAAAATGGTAGTTTTTTATTAGGCTAATAAGGCAGTGTCAAACAAGTCATGTCTTTTATTTTATTATTATTATTTTTTTAATTTGTAATTTTTAGTTCTTCACATGAGCTAACTTTTTTTTTTTTTTTTAACTTAAAAAAAAAAAACACTAATAAGCTTTTTGATACAAGGGGAGATAAAGGGGGATAAGAGGAGGGAGGAATAGATGCTGTTTGAACTTAAGATTTTCTGTCTAGATATTGAGCATTCAATCACTATGCCACAATTTGAACCACCAAAGACTAATACTTTTTTTTTTTTTTTGGTTGGGGGGGGGTGAAGATTATTGCCCATTCATCATATTCAACTCATACATCAAAGAGGCCATAAAAAAGATGGTGCTTAGTTCCAAATAAAAGGGGAAGGGGAAATCGATATATAACCTAGCAAGTTCAGGTGCAAGTATATTAGCTTCCTGTTTTATAAAAGTAATAGAATAAACTCCACTATGTTGTATAATTGTCTTGCAATCTTGAATAATGGAACCTAAATGATAGATATCAAAGCCAAAATACTTTTAAACTATAATAATAATTAGGGCAATTGGCGCAAAAGGTCCTTACCTTTGGACGTTGTTGTGGAAATGATCCCTACTTTTGTTTTTTTGGTAACCTCATCCCGGCGTTTATATTTCTTTTACACAATTCACCGTTATATCAATTTGTCTTCAATATTCTCCATTTTCAAAAACGCGTTTTTTGTCCAAACATAGTTTAAAATTTAAAAAAAAAATTACAAATGAATTCCCAAAATAATAAATATTGCTGAAAACTAATTAAAATAATTTGTATTATCGAAAATATAAAAAATAACTATTTTTTCAATATTGCTAATTGAATTTAGAACTTTGTTTGCTTTTTTTATAATTTTTTTACTATGGATAAACAAAAATGCCCTTTTGAAAATGAAGGAAATTAGAGACAAACAATATGAAGAATGGATTGTATAAAGGAAATATGAAAGTAGGGATGAAATTGCCAAAAAGTTAAAGGTAGAGACCATTTGCACGATAATGTCCAAACGTAGGGACCTTTTGCGCCAATTACCCTAATAATTATATTCAAAACTTGTTAAAAGGAAATAAAAATAAATAAGTTATGCTCACAAATGTCATATTTGTCCTTTTTTTTTTGCCCCAGTGAATTATCAAATCATATGATCTTTTTTTTGGAACAATTAAATTATGTGATCTGATTTTTCATTTATTTCTTTATTTAATAATTTATAGTTTAATAGGAATTTGAGGATGTTATAATAATTTTTCTTAAGTTTAAAAAGTTAGATCGTGCCAAAAAGTTGAGAATTGGAGTTAGAGATGCAAAATTTGAAAATTGGAATTATGTATAACATGTTGTTCTATGCATTTATGAATTATTGTTGATTGGAAAGCAGAGTTTGGTGAATTTAGTGGCTGTTTGAATTTATTTATTCAGATTGAATTATAATGAGATGAAATAGGCGGGGAAAATTTAAAAAAAGTTTGATATTTGTAGTTATAAATGAATAGTTGCCAAATCAACAATTAAATTAGTGGTAGGTGAGGTTATAATGTGTTTTTATAAAAAGAATCAAACACTATTTTAATCATTTGGGTTTCTTGCAAATTTTACAGTTAAAATAATTGAGTCAATACTTATGTGTGTAAGTGTTTTTGGGTTGTTCTCAATTAGATTAATAGGGGTACGTAAAGAGGGAATTAAACCCCGATGAAGTATCAAAATAAAGTGTATAAAAAACCCACTTTGGTAGGTATCTTATTACTATAATAAAGTGTATGAAAAATCTATTTAAATGTCATTAGACCACATAAATCTTGACAAGTATTCTTAGCATTACCTCTCATACAACGTAAGGACTAATGAATTCTAGGAGAGAGAACTTGGGATTTTGGGGTGTAAATTGACAGAAGTTTTTTCCTTTGCTAAACGACAAAATCCGAAATGTTTGAAATTAATCAATTATCATCCCATTTTGTTGTCTCTGGAAAATTTCTTGTACATAACATTGTCTCAACTTGTGTTTTAAAAAGTTCATAAATGTGATATTTATATTTGAAATTTAGACATTGCACTTTTATCACATTGTAAAGCCCGGATTCTAAACATTCAAAATGTTAAAATTTCTTTCAAATATCTCAAAATTTTAAAAGCAAAAACGAAAAAGATGACAAAATATTAAACCAAACTTAAATTAATTTAAAATAATTGCTGAACACATTGAATAATAATATGATGTAAATATAAATTATTAATCGATTGATATATAGATTAAAAAAAGTTATAGTGACACGCCTATAAAATAAAAGTGGTACAAACAAGTAACGCAGTAGTAAAATATTCACACTCCAAGCAAAAAGTCCAGAGTTTAAATCACACATATCCCTCACATATTTCTTCTCCCCTCCCCTATGTCCCCCCTGTATAAAAGAAAATACTAATTATTTATCCTTTTTATAAAAAAAAATTGTCTACGAAATAAAAGTTTAAACCTTTAAAAGGGCTCACGCCACACACAATTGTTGTACTTGGACATACCCAAACGCCAGATGATCTCCACGTGTTTTCGTACCATACACTTTTTAAAACATTGAACTCAAACTTCCACTTTTAAATTTTTATATATACATACGTGGCATCACCTAATTATTAATCCACAAGAAGTTAATAAGTAATTAAATTAGAATCATGCTGTTTGCACAAATAAGTAAACAAAAGCTACGGGAACCAAGTCTCGTTTAAGTCAACCATTTCATTAATTGGTGCAGTATGATACCAGACCACCGTTTTAGAAAATACGGTTTCAGCTCGGTTTTCTAGTTTGACGATTTCACTTACCCCTGACAGAAAGGAACAACTTGATAAGTGTTGATTTTATATACTACCTCTGTCCCAAAAAGACGGTCCATTTTTCCTTTTTTCTCTGTTCTAAAATATAGTCCAGTTACTATCTTAGGCATGTATTTTATCTATAGAGTTCCTAATATACCCCTACTTAATATACTTTGGTAATATAGTTTATGACTTGGGGAATACAAAAGGTTGGTTTTGGGAATAATGTTTTTCTTTGTTAATGTAGCCTATAAACCTTGTTCCACCTCCGTCCATTAAGTTTCTTATATATTCATTAATTACTTATTGACATTAACAAAAGGGTATAATAGGAAAAATATAGGTAAACTTTAATATTTTAACTATTTTAACTAACATTTCTTAATATGTGTGTATGGTTGAAATGGACCATCTTTTTAGGACGGAGGTAGTATTTAATAACTTCAATGATAACAGTATACTCCGCATAATGACAAAGAAGTGCAGTTCCAAGGCAGCTTAGTTTATAATCTTTAAGATAAATATCCAGAGTTCAATGTCCTTCAGTTTTAAAGCTGAGATGTTTGTTTAAGCAGGAGGCTTCATAACCTAACAAGCATAAAAATCACAACATAATATTAACCACCATTCGACTACATAGATATTATAAAAATATAATCACGTATCAAAGTTTTAAGATATTTTCTTTCATATTGTCCCGCGTGCTGCCATCTCGGCCATATCATATGCTGGGTGTGACACTCTCCCCTGCCTATTATGGAGACACCCTCGTCCACGTGACTTGCTGTGCATCATACAAGCTCTGTCCCTTGACGTGCTCGATCGTCCCTAAGTATGCGACCTCTATATGTCTTGTTCCCTCAATGAGCCGCATCCCCGATAATGTGGCCATACTTGGTCCCTCCACCAATGGAATCACATTAGCCGTTTGCCCTCGAAGCATGTACAACGCCTTCTCGCTCGGCAATAACACGACATTGAACTTCTCTATGAAGTCCAAGCCTAACACTATGTTGTGCCATCTATCGGCGCGATTGAAAAGTCAACTCGTGCACCTCATATTCAAAGGCATAGCGGCACCTCCTTTGCTATGCCGATGATCGCTTTAGCCTCAGCGTTCACTGTCTTGATCCATCCGTCTCCTCTCGAGACTCTAACGC
>CAVNYN010287438.1:0-17728 GCA_963692815.1 Nyctanthes arbor-tristis
GCCTACTCAAGTATACAGGTCAGGGGCCACTCTGCTCAGCAAGATCACAGGAAGAGGAAGTGGCCTGACCAGAGCAGGAACAGAAGCCACAGACTGGGACAACATAAGAGGTAGAACACTGGGTCAAGTAGTGGCCAGAAGAGTTTTGCACCCGCACAGTGCCAAAAACTCAAGAAGCACCACTTTAGGGAGTGCGAGGAAGGGGAAAAATGTCTGCTACCGCTGTGGCCAGCCAGGCCACTTTGCCCACGATTGTAACTATGGTGGGCCAATTAAGGGCACGGATCTAGTGAAGAAGGGAAAGGCTAGGATCTTTTTCATGACCCACGAGGATGCCGTGGAGGACCCAGATGTGATAGCAGGTATACTGTTTGTCTTAGGCACTCTTGTATATGTTTCGATTGATTCTAGTGCTACGCATTCGTTTATATCTGTTGCATGCCTAGCTAGATTAAGCATGGTAGGGGAGAAAACTAGTAGCGTACTTGAGGTTAGTATGCCATCAGGTTGATTAATTGATACATATGAGATAGCTAGGGCAGTACGGATAGACTTTGACGGCATGATAATTAAAGCTTATTTAAATGTGATTAATATGAAAGACTTCGGTATAATTTTGGGAATGGACTGGTTAGGCACTAATCGGGCTACCATAAATTGTCACGAAAATGAAGTGATTTTTTGTAAGAATGGAGGTGAAGAGTTTAAGTTTTATGTGTCAAAGATTAAGGAACTACCCAGCCTTATCTCGGCCCTCAAAGTGAAGAAGATATTAGCAAAGGCAGACTGCCATGGGTATTTGGTTAGCCTTCAAGGCAAACCTTCTGGAGATATATCCATGGATAGTGTACCAGTGGTACACAAGCACCCCAATGTGTTTCCCATAGATCTACCAAGTGTTGCACCAGATAGACAAGTGGAATTTATCCTCGACCTGGTACCAGGAGCCGCTCCTATCTCCAAAGCTCCTTATCGGCTGGCATCGAAGGAGCTGCAAGAGCTAAAAGTCCAACTAGAGGAACTTTTGGAGAAGGGCTTTATCAGGCCAAGTGTCTCTCTCTGGGGAGCACCAGTCCTATTTGTGAAGAAGAAAGATGGGAGCATGAGAATGGACATTGATTATCATGAACTGAATAAGTTGATGATTAAGAACAAATACCCACTCCCGAGAATTGAGGGCTTGTTTGATCAGCTGAAGGGATCTATTGTATTCTCTAAGATCAACTGAAGGTCAGGTTATCACCAGCTAAAGATCAAGTCAGCAGATATACCTAAAATGACGTTCAGAACCCGTTACAGGCATTATGAATTTACCGTAATGCCCTTCGGCCCGACAAATGCCGTCCGGTATTTATGGACTTGATGAACCGTGTGTTCTATGAGTATTTGGATTAGTTTGCTATCGTGTTCATCGATGACATCCGAATATACTCCAGGAGCTCAAAACAACACGTCGAACATCTGAAGACCGTGTTGAAAACTCTATGGAGGGAAAGATTGCATGCTAGAATTTTGATTAAATCGCGTAGGTTTCCTAGACTATGTGGTGAGGGCTAGGGGAATTGATGTAGACCCCACTAAAGTTGAGGCTGTTACTAATTGGTCTTCGCCTACCAATGCCGCTAAGGTGAGAAGCTTTCTTGGTTTGGCTGGATATTATCAACTCTTCGTAGAGGGTTTCTCCAAGATATCAGGTCCAATGATGTGACTCACTCGAAAGAGTGAGAAGTGCATTTGGACAGATAAATGCGATCAGAGTTTCTAACAGCTAAAGAAGAGATTGATTTCGGCACCAGTATTGAT
This sequence comes from Nyctanthes arbor-tristis, assembly GCA_963692815.1. NCBI lineage: Eukaryota > Viridiplantae > Streptophyta > Magnoliopsida > Lamiales > Oleaceae > Nyctanthes > Nyctanthes arbor-tristis. Next base: position 1,804 of record CAVNYN010287438.1, read on the forward strand.
GATACCAGATGGCTCCGATGGATATGTGATCTACAGCGATGCATCAAAACTGGGGTTAGGATGTGTTTTGATGCAGTAGGGTAAGGTGATTGCCTACGCGCCTAGGCAGTTGAAACCCTATAAGGAGAACTATCCGACCCATGATCTTGAACTCGACGCCGTAGAGCATGCTCTAAAGATCTGGCTTCACTATATATATGGCAGTAAATACGAGATTTATGCTGACCATAGAAGCCTCAAATACTTTTTCACTCAGAAGGAGTTAAACATGAGGCAAAGAAGATGGTTGGAACTGGTCAAGGATTATGACTGTGAAATCCTATACCATCCGGGTACGGCTAACGTAGTTACAGATGCCTTGAGTAAGGAAAACATGGGTCAGTTATCAGCACTCAGTACAGTCCAAGACCAGCTGGTTAAGGATTTTGAGAAGCTAAGGATCGAAGTAGTTGCACCGCAGAGACCGGAATCGGCAGTGATTGCTAGTTTGACGATCAAACAGGATTTAAGAAATAGAGTTTTTATAGCAAAGAAGGATGATACATTCCTGGAAAAGATAAGAGCTGCGGTCGGAACGAAAAGGAGGAAGGGATTAAAAATCTCTATTGACGGTGCTCTTACGTTCAACAGCCACCTTTGCGTGCCCAAAAACAACGAGCTCCGGGATGAGATTGTGACTGAAGCCTATTCCGCGCCGTATGCTGCACATCCAGGAGGTACTAAGATATACCAAGACTTGCGCAAATCCTTATCGTGGAGAAATGTGAAGTATTGCCAACTTTGTTGCTAAATGCCTAGTGTGCTAATAAGTGACAGCTGAGCATCAACGACCGTCAGGGTTGCTGAATCCCTTAGAGGGAGTGGAAATGGGAAAAGATTTCTATGGATTTCATAGGTGGTCTCCCAGATCGGCAAGTAGGCATGATTCCATTTGGGTTATTGTAGACCGACTCACAAAATTCGTCCATTTCCTGCCAGTCTGTATGAGCTTTCTCAGATTTATACCAAAGAAAATGTGCCACTCCACGGAGTGCTGGTATCTATTGTATCAGACAGAGATCTACGGTTTACTTCAAGGTTTTGGAAGTCCTTGCAGACCGCGATGGGCACTAAGCTGAAGTTCAACACAGCCTACCACCCCCAGACAGATGGACAATCTGAAAGGACTATCCAGATATAGGAAGACACGCTAAAGGCACGTGTATTGGATCTAGTGGTAGTTGGGAAACTCATTTGCCGTTAGTCAAGTTTGCCTATAACAACAGTTTTCAGGCAACTATCAGCACGGTCCCATACAAAGCTCTATATTGCCAATGATGCCGTACACCAATTTATTGGGACGATGTCAGTGAGAGGAAGATGTTTGGGCTTGAGTTAGTCAAGAAGGTAGTTCAGGCTATTGAGAAGATCAAGGCAAGGATTAAAGTTGTACAAGATTGATAGAAACGTTACGCCGATCATAAAAAAAGGCATGGACTTCTAGCTCGAGGAGAAAGTATTTCTCAAAGTTACGCCAATAAAGGGTGTACTTCGTTTTGGTAAGAAAGGAAAGCTGAGACCAAGGTACATCGGCCCATTTGAAATATTGGAAAGAGTTGGAAACGTGGCGTATCGCTTGGCACTGCCTCCAAAACTCTCGGTAGTACATAACATATTCCACGTATCCATGTTGAGGAAGTATGTTCCCGACCCAAGTCATGTTGTGAATGTGCAGTTAGTTAAGGTACGAGAAGATCTGACCTACGATGAAACACCGACTGCCATACTTGACAGAAAAGTATATGTTTTAAGGAATTGAGAGATTTCTTTAGTTAAGATCCAGTGAAGCAGCCACAGTAGCGAAGAGGCCATATGGGAAAGAGAAGCAGTTATACTAGAGAAGTATCTTCAACTAACATAACAAATAAGGATGAAATTAAATTAAGTGGTAAGGGATTGCAGCGACCAGAATTTTCTTAATTGAAAATTACTATTTTAAAAGAATTTAAGCGTGTCGCTATCACTCTAATCTGTTATTTTTAATATTGGTCACAATAAAGATTTACAAGGACAAGCGTCACTCGTCAAGTTTCACTTTAAAGAAAAACCCGAGTTTACAATTAGTTGGATTTTTAATTCTGAATTTTAAATTTAGGACCAATTAATTATTAAGGCCGATATCCAATTATATTCTTTAGCTTGGCCCAAACAGTAAAGTCTTCAAAATAAATTTTAAACCTGAAATTTCGAGACTAATTTAGTTGTTCTGAAGCCCAAGTTATCTCTTATTTATTTTGCGTCCAAACTCTGAGTTTTAAATTGAGCCCATTTGAAGCCTAAACTAGTCTAAGCAAAGCCAAACAAGCCTTGGACCCATTCTACCTCTTCCTCACATTGAAAACATCTGAAAATCTTTGCTAATTGATGATACAGTTGGGTATCCTACACTCCTGGATTTTCTGATATCCACCACTCCCCTCAATCTCACTCAATCTCCCCACGTTCACCCTTATTTCTCACCTGTAAAATACTAGCGACCAGGTTACATACACATCCACAGCAATAACAATCTCCAACTTCGGTGAAATACAAGCCTAGTAAAATTATTCAGAAACATTCACTTCAGTCTGAGAGAAAATTCAGCTCAAAAATTCATATACATGCACACGTTCAGCAATTCTTACATACACAGCAAAGAAATCCACCCCTAAATTCACCAATTTACCATATAGTTTACAGGTATACACAAACATGAAATTACAATTTCATACACACATACAAAGGTAGCTTCTACTGCCTTCTCTGCTAATGGAACCCAGATCGCCCATTGCCCTTCGACCAAGCAGCTTCTGCTCCCGAACCAAATTCCAGCCACCACCACAGCCACTGCCGCAGTCGCTATAGGATGCTCACCTCCTTTCCTCCGCCACGGCCACCATCTCATTCAGCCAGAAAAAAAGAGAAAATTTTCATCAAACAGAAACTAGAAATCAAAAGCAAGCCACATCTGCACTGCAACCTCTATCTTTCACGAACTTGAGCCATTGCCCTGTCGTTCAAACACCTTTTGTCACACCTCAAGCCTTGACTGGACCCAAAACAGAACTCAAAAGCAGAAATCAATAGCCAATAACCTATGGACCTTACCTTGGTCGACCGTCGTTGGAAAACCTTCCTTAGTTGGAAATCAAACCCAAACCACGACTGCCTTTGTCCCTCAAACATGTACTTCTAACCATTCGCGAACCCTTCAAGCCTGTGTCAAACTACATAGTGAATCCCTCAAACCGCAGTGCCAAACTCCCCTGTTCTCCGAACCCAGAACTCTGTCACCAACGCAGTCCCTCTATTCTTTATCTCGGTTTTGATTTTGGGGCAGAAATTAGGGACTGAATTGAATTTACCCTTTCACTCAGTCCCAAAGTTGAAACATGAGTATTTCGGTCCCTATATTTTTATTAAAGTTTAAGTTGATCCAAAATTTTCAATTTTCTCCATTTTTGTCCCTGAAGTTTTCAAAAATTCTATTTCGGTCATTGAAGTTTCATTTTTACTCATTCCAGTCTCTAGAGTTTCCAAAGTTTATATTTTAGTCCAAAAGCTTTCAAAGTTCACAATTTAATTGGAGACGATATTCACCTCGCGATAAAAAAATCCCAAGGGGATAGTTGAAATCACTCCTTGAGATGATAGTTGCTCAACGGTATAAATCGCTCCAAGGGATGGTCAAAATCACCCTTGGAGATGGTACTAACCTTGCGATAAAATCACAGTAGGAGATGGTTGTAATCGCTCCTTAGGATGGTAGTCGATCAACAGTATAAATCACTCCAAAGTATGGTCAAAATCGCCCAAGAAGATGGCATTCGCCTCGTGATAAAAAACTCCCAATGGGATGGTCGTAATCACTTATTGGGTTTTTAGTTACTCAACAGTATAAAACACTCCAATTGATGGTCAAAAGCTCGCTTGGAGATAGTATTTGCCTCACGATAAAAATCGCCCAATGGGATGGTTGTAATCGCTCCTTGGGATGGTAATCACTCAATGGTATAAATCACTCTAAGGGATGGTCAAAATCGCCCTTGGAGAGGTCACTCGCCCCGCTATAAAAATTGGCCAAGGGGATGTTTGTAATCGCTCCTTGGGATGGCAGCCACTGAATGGTATACATCACTCCAAGGGATGGTCAAAATTACCTTGGTGACAGTAGTTTCCTTGCCATAAAAATCGCCCAAGAGGATAGTTGTAACAGCTACCTGGGATGGTAGTCACTTGATGGTATAAATCACTCTAAGTGATAGCCAAAATCGCCCTTGGAGAGCACATTCACCTCGCGATAAAAATCGTCTAAGGGGATGGTTGTAATCGCTCCTTGGGATGGTCATCGCTCAAAGATATAAATCACTCCAAGGGATTGTCAAAATTGCCCTTGGAAATAGCATTTACCTCGCAATAAAAATCACCCATAGGCACGACGCTCTTCCGATCTCTCATTGGGATAGTAGTCGCTCAACGGTTTAAATCACTGTAAGGGACGCTCAAAATTGCCCTTGGAGACGGTAATTGCCTTGCAATAAAAATCATCCAAGGAGATGGTTATAATCGCTCCTTCAGATGGTAGTTCTTAGTGGAGATCGGAAGAGCACACGTTAGGGATGGTCAAAATCACCCTTGGAGACGGTATTCACCTCGCGATAAAAAATGCCCTAGGGGAAAGCTGAAATTCCTACTTAGGATGGTAGTCGCGCTTTGGTATAAATCGCTCTAAGGGATGGTCAAGACCGCCCTTGGAGAGGGTATTCGCCTGGCGGTAAAATTCATCCAATGGGATGGTTGTAATCGCTCCTTGGGATGGTACTCGTTTAATAGCAAAAATCATTCCAAGGGATGGTCAAAATCACCCTTGGAGATGGTATTCACCTCGCGATAAAAAATGCCCAAGGCGATAGTTGAAATCACTCCTTGGGAAGGTAGTCACTCTAAGGTATAAATCTCTCCAAGGGATGGTCAAAATCGCCCTTGGAGAAGGTATTTGCCTCGTGATAAAAATTGTCCAAGGGAATGGTTGTAATAGCTCCTTGGGATGGTACCACTCAATGGTATAAATCCCTCTAAGGGATGGTCAAGATCACCCTTGAAGACGGTATTTGCCTCGCAATAAATACCGCCCAAGGGTATGGTTGTAATCGTTCTTTGGGATGGTAGCCACTCAACGGTATAGAGCCCTCCAAGAAATTGCCAAAATCACCCTTGGAGATGGTATTCGACTCGCGATAATAATCGCTCAAGGGAATGGCTATAATCGTTCCTTAGGCTGGTAGTCACTCAACGGTATAAATCACTCCAAAGGATGGTCAAAATCACCCTTGGAGACGGCATTTGCCTCGCAATAATGTTCACCTAAGGGAAGGGGTGTAATCGCTCCTTGGGATGGTAATCGCTCAACGGTATAAATCACTCCAAGAGATGGTCAAAATCGCCCTAGAAGACAGTATTCACCTCGCAATGAAAATCTTTAATTGGGATGATTGTAATCGCTCCTTGGGAAGGTAGACATTCAATGCTATAAATCACTCTAAGGGATGGTCAAAATCGCCCTTGGAGACAGTATTCACATTTCCCTTGGAGATGGTATTCGCCTCACAATAAATCGCTCTAAAGGATGGTCAAAATTGCCCTTGGAGACAGTATTTGTCACGCGATAAAAATCGCCCAAGGGGATGGCTGTAATCACTCCTTGGGATGGTAGTCAATCGATGGTATAAATCCCTCCTTGGGATGATCGTCACTCAACGTTATAAATCACTCCAAGCAATTGTCAAAATCGCCCTTGGACACGTTTTTCCTTCACGATAAAAATTCCCTACAGGGATGGCTATAATCGCTCCTGGGGATGGTAGTTGCTCAATGATTTAAATCACTCTAAGGGATACTCAAAATCGCCTTTGGAGACGTTAATCGCATCACGACAAAAATCGTCCAAGGGGATGGTTGTAATCGCTCCTTGGGAAGGCAGTCACTCAATGGCAGAAATCGCTCCTTAGGATAGTCAAAATCGCCCATGGAGATGGTATTTGCCTCGCAATAAAAATCGCCCAACGGGATGGTCGTAATCGCTCCTTGGGACGGCAGTCGCTCAACGGTATAAATCACTAAAGGGATGGTCAAAATCACCATTGAAGACATTATTCGCCTCGTGATAAAAATCATCCAAGGGGATGGTTGTAATCGCTCCTTAGGAGGCATGTCGCTCAATAGTATAAATCACTCTAAGGGATGGTCAACATCACCCTTGGAGACTGTATTCACCTCGTGATAAAAATTGTCCAAGAGAATGGCTTTAATTGCTCCTTGGGATGGTAGTCACTCAACGATATAAATCACTCCGAGGAATGGTCAAAATCACCCTTGGAGTTGATATTTGCCTCGTGATAAATCGCTCCAAGGGATGGTCAAAATCGCTCTTGGAGACGGTATTCACCTCATGATAAAAATTGCCTAAGGGATGGTTGTAATTACTCCTTGGCATGTTAGTCACTCAACAGTGTAAATCACTCAAAGGAATACTCAAAATTACCCTTAGAGATGGTATTTGCCGCGCAATAAAAAACGCCCAAGGGGATGGAAGTAATTGCTCGTTAGGATGGTAGTTGTTCGAAGGTATAAATCACTCCAAAGGATGGTCAAAATCGCCCTTGGAGATGGTACGCAATAAAAATAACCCAAAGGGGTAGATGTAATTGCTCCTTGGTATGGTAGTCGCTCAACGATATTAATCGCTCCATGCGATGATTAAAATCACCCTTCGAAATGGTATTTGCGTAGCACCCAGGGGAATGGTTGAATTGTAATCGTTCATTGGGATGGTAGTCGCTCAACGGCATAAATCACTCCAAGGGATGGTCAAAATCGCCCTTAAAAACAGAATTCGCCTCGCGATAAAAATCCCCCAAGGGGATGCTTGTAATCTCTCCTTGGAATGGTGGTCGCTCAACGATATAAATCACTCCAATGGGACAGCAAAATCACCCTTGGAGACAGCATTCGCTTCGCGATAAAAATAGTCTAAGGGAATGGTTGTAATCGCTCCTTGGGATGGTAGTCACTCAACAGTATAAATCACAAGGGATGGTCAAAATCGCTGTTGGAGACGGTATTCACCTCATGATAAAAATCATCGATGGGAATGGATGTAATCACTCCATGGGATGGTAGTCGCTCAATGGTATAAATCACTCCAAGAGATGGTCAAAATTGCCTATGGAGACTCGAGATAAAAATTGTCCAAGGGGATGGTTGTAATCGCTCCTTGGGATGGTAGTCGTTCAATGGTAGAAATCACTCCAAGGGATGGTTAAAATCTCCCTTGGAGTTGGTATTTACCTCACAATAAAAATTGCCCAAGGGGATAGTTGTAATCGCTCCATGGGATGGTAGTCGCTCGATGGTACAAATCACTCCAAAGGATGGTCAAAATCAACTTTGGAGACAGTATTCACTCCGCGATAAAAATTTTCTATGGGGATGTGTGTAATCTCTCCTTGGGATGGTAGTCACTTGACGGTATAAATCACTCCAATGGGATGGTCAAAATCGCCCTTGGAGACGACATTCGCCTCGCATTATAAATCACCCAAGGGGACAATTATAATCGCTCCTTAGGATGGTAGTCACTCGATAGTATCAATCACTCCAACGAGCAATCGCCAGTGGAGACTCGTGAAAAAAATCTTCCAAGCGGATGGTTGTAATTGCTTCTTAGGATGGTAGTCGTTCAAAGGCATAAATCACTCCAAAGGATGGTATTTTCTCGTAATAAAAATTTCCCAAGGGGATGGTTGTAATCTCTCCTTGGGATGATAGTCACTCAACGCTATAAATCGCTCCAAGGGATGGTCAAAATCACCCCTGGAGGCAGTACATGCCTCACGATGAAAATTACCCTAGGGAGTGGTTGTCATCGCTACTTAGGATGATAGACGCTCAACGGTATAAATCGCTCCAAGGAATGGTCAAAATCTCCCTTGGAGACAGTATTCGTGTCGCGATAAAAATCACCCAAGGGGTTGGGTGTAATCGCTCCTTGGTATGGTAGTCGCTCAACAATATAAATCACTCCAAGGGAGGGTCATAATAGCCCTTGGAGACGGCATTCGCCTTACGATAAATGGGGATGGGTATAAATGCTCCTTGGGATGGTAGTCGCTCAATGATATAAATCACTCAAAGGGGTAGTCAAAATCGCCCTTGGAAATGGAGATCGGAAGAGCAATAAAAATCATCCAAGGGGATGGTTGTAATCACTCTATGGGATGGCAGTCGCTCAACAGTATAAATCACTCCAAGGGTTGGTCAAAATCACCCTTGGAGACGGTATTTGCCTCTCAATAAAAAAAATCCAAGGGAATGGTTATAATTGCTCCTTGGATGAGAGTCGCTCAAATGTAGAAATCACTCTGAGGGATGGTCAAAATCGCCAGTGGAGACTCACAATAAAATTCATCGAAGGGGATGGGTGTAATTAATCCTTAGGATGGTAGTCGCTCAACGGCATAAATCACTCCAAGGGATGGTCAAAATTGCCCTTGGGGATGGTATTCACCACGCGATAAATCGGTCCAAGAGAAGCTCAAAATCGCCCTTGGAGATGGTATTCGCCTCACAATATAAATCGCCTAAGGGGATAGTTGTAATTGCTCCTTGGGATGGTGGTCGCTTGACGGTATAAATCACTTCAAGGGATGGTCAAAATCACCCTTGGACAAAGAATTTGTTAAGCTCCTCCAACAGTGGTTCCCATTGATCTGAGAGTAAGTGAACTATTGATACATTGAATGTACCTTCCAAGCTGGATGTATCCATTCTACTTCAACGGGTAATGCTGATGACATGGGCATGCGGCACTCATCGACTCCAACAAGTTCTAAATATTCACACATTTTAGCCCTTTGCTTATTGAGGAATTTAGCTAGAGGCTTATCTTCCTCGTCGATATCTCCAAACTGTTGATACCATGCCATTTTGTTGATCTCCTACTTATTCTTTGTTCCCTGACAGTAATAAAACAAAGAACAAGAAATGGATCAACTGGAAAAATATAAGAAAAAAATAATAATAAAAATAATAATTAAGCTAAAACCAACTAAAGCAAAAAAAGCAGAAAATGCGGTCCCCGGGAACGGCGCCAAAAACTTCTTGTTGATTTTATCCCGCAAGTGGACATATCGTTAACAAGTAATACAGTTATAAGTAGAGTGTCGAAACCACAAGGACTGAATCTACTAAGTTTCACTTTAGTTGATATCGGCTTTAGTTAAAAAAAACACAATTAATTGTTTAGAAATATTCAAGAAACTATCTAAGAAAATAAACAAGTAAAATTATTTACAATTCCTAGAAACAATCATATCAATAGGATACTAGGATTACGAATCCACCATTGCTGATACAAACCATTTATTACTCGTTTTGAATCAATCCTCATCATATGTTGACAATCGATATTCCTTATGTGTCAATTTGCTCTCTCGATACAAATCAAACCTATTTTTACCTATGACCCATCGGAAGAGCGTGTGTAGGGAAAGAGTGTAGGCAATGGTGATAAAAACGCAATGAATAAACTAGAACATCACCAAAGATTGCACCAAGCATAGAAATATATCTCTAGCTCCTATCGGACTTAATGTCGTTTGTTATTTGAGCTAGAACCACATGAATCCCTAAACTACGTGACATGAATCCCTAAACTATCCTAAATTAATCAAATTGTAGGATATCAATCAAAGCAATAACAAGCAATCACCAATAACAAGAATATTGCCTAGGTTAAAAATCAATGATCTAATATTAATCAAAAGCCTCTCTCGATGGTCGATCGATTCTATGCCTACACATGAACTTAATTATCTCTAACTAAATTGCGAACAAATAAACATGCATTAAATCACAAAAATCATCATGTAGCGATTTCACAAGGCATATTGACATAGATAATCAATATAGGACCCTATGTTGTTCATTACCATGTGCTAATTTACATCAAATCTCTCAAAATCAACACAAATCACGAACACGAATTAATGGTAATCAAGCGTTAAAACGAACATATAAGCGAATAGTAAACAATTAACCCAAAAGCAAATAATAAAAACGAGCAATTTATTCAAAGCTAATGAATTGTCAATAGTGGATTCATCACAATCCTAGCATAATAACTTAGCCTTGCATGTTAGGAAAAAGAAAACAACACAAAAGATTGGAATTCAAAACCTAAAGGAGACGAATCCACGATAAATTCCCCGTTGTCTTTTTCCCACAGATGTTTCTGTTGGCTATTCATGGGCTCCTCCACACGGCTTCCTCCTCTTCTTATGTTCTTTCCCGTCTATTTATGGTTGGAGACGCCTTAAAACCCTTAATTCTACTAAAAAGGGCCAAAAAATGCGTTAAAAATCCTTCTCGCTACAAGCTACGGATGGCCGCGGTTTGCTTGTCGCATCCTACCTGCAACCAGCAGAGAATTTCCGAGGCAGCGGATTAAAGCGGCAAGCAAACCAAGCCCTACCCAGGCCCTACTTTCAGCACGCATGATTCAGTCCCTAATTTGACTTTTTCGTTCAGCAGTGGTCCTTTTCAGCATTTTTCTTCATTCATACAAGTCCAAAACATCTCGAACACTTCACAAAGGTCCTCAAACTCTTCAAACACGACCCAAATAGTCTCTTTTAAGTTCTTCCAAAGTGCAATCTAGTCCTCAAACTTGTTGACATTGATCTTTTCGTCCCAAACTCTCAAGCCGCCACACCTTGATGCTACATTTTGAATGTAAAGCCTCAATTTGATTCAAAAATCATCATTTTCACTTTTCATCACCCCAATTTGAGCTTTTCACCTATATGACCCATATTCACACAAATTAGACAGAAATCTGCTCAATTACACATAAAATTGAATAGGTTAAGGGGATTAAATTATGTACAGAATACCCTCATCAGTTCTCTACTGTGAGACGCTAGTGGTAGTCTTCGAACCCTATTTGGAAGACCTCCACCAGCGAGAAGAAGCCCGCAATCAAGAGGCAAATCAAGAGAGACCCGGAAGAAGATCCAGAAGAGGACCGACAAGAGGATCTAGATGAAGTGATGTCTACCTACAAGGTGATACCAGATGAAGATGTTGATGAAGGAAATGATGCAGATGATCACATAGATGAAGAGATGGACGAGGTGGAAGAGAACCCAGAGGAAATTGATGAAGATGTTAACGAGGGAATTAAGGTCGAACAAGTTGTGGAATAGGGAGAAGACCCTGAAGATGAGCCACAACTCCAAGAGGAGTCCGACCCTGAATCTTGTATTACGTTTGAGTATATCCCCTCTACGTGTGATGATGAGTAGAGTAGGATAACAGTTTTGAGAAAAAAAATTTGACAATGTTTCTATTTTGACATTTTGAGTACTATTATTTCATTTCAGATTTTGGAGATCGGAAGAGCGTCGTGTATGAGATTTGATTTTGGTTTTATTATGGATGAATTGGATATTTTGGCTTTACAAATAGAAGTTACATATTCTACATGATGGAGCTGTGTATTTTAAACTGTTGAATGGATGAATGGGTGTATATTTGTTGAATTTTCTCCGATTAGTGCAATTACAACTCCATTTAAATTTTGTAAAGGAAATTGGTGTGACCACAAGCACAGAATATTCAAGCACATTGCTTGTATTGATACCCTAAAGGTATCTTGTGTGGAGTTTATGTTAATTGAAGGCGTAGGGCATTGGTGGGAGTCTTATCTACGTACCCGAACTACGGCACAACAATGTGCCATGACATGGGAACTATTCAAGACAGTAGTAATGCAAAAGTATTTTCCCAAAACACTGCACGATCAGAAAGAAGCGGAGTTTCTACTTTCTACAGCTGAGACAGAGGAATAGGTCATTGGAGGTTTATGAGGGGGAATTTGAACAACTCTCTACGTATGCCCCTCACTGAGTTGACATTAATGAAAAGAAAGCAAGGAGATTTGAAATGGGTTTACGACTTGAGATAGGAGGGATAATGGCTACCCATGAATTCACCACATATGAAGGAGTCTTGGACCAGGCACATACCATATCCTCTCGTTTGAATTTGGAACGAGCTACTCAAAAGGCACATACCATATCCTCCCGTTTGAATTTAGAGCAAGCTACTCAAAACTGGGATAACAGGAATAAGAGAAAATGGCATAATCAACATCAGAAACAGGATAGGAATCGAGCTTCAAGTAAGTGGCCAAACACAGGGCTAGGTGGTGGTCAGAACACATTCAACATGACTCAGTACTCCGAGTGTGGAAAATATCATAAGGGAAAGTGTTTGTGGGGTAAGGGGATCTGTTACAAATGTGCATAGACAGGCCATTTCATAGCCAACTGCCATGGAAAGCTATTTGTCCTTGGTACTACTGTTTACGTCTTAATTGATTCTGGTGCTATGCATTCGTCCATACCTTCTGCATGCCTAGCTAAACTAAACTTGGCAGGAGAGAAAACGGGTAGTATACTGGAAGTTAGTATGTCATCAGGAGGAATAATTGGAGCTGATGAGATAGTCAGGGATGTATCTATAAAGTTCGAGGGATTAACAAATAAAGTTGACTTGAACATAATTGAAATGAAGGACTTTGATACTATTTTGGGTATGGATTGGTTAAGTAGTAATCGAGCTACTATTTTTGTGCCATGAGAAAGAAGTAGTATTCTGAAAATATGAGAATGAGGAATTTAGATTCTGCGGGTCGAAAATTAAGGCACTTTTCTGCCTTGTTTCAGCCTTGCAAGCAAAGAGGCTCTTGGCAAAAGGGAATTGCCAAGGGCATTTGGTCAGTCTCCGAGGTGAATCACTGAGGATATCACATTAGATCGCGTACCAATTGTCTGCAAGTTTGCCAATTTATTCCCAGATGACCTATCGGCTTTCTGCCCAACAGACAAGTAGAGTTGGTTATAGACTTAGTACCTAGAGCTGCACCTGTGTCTGAAGCTCTGTATAGAATGGAGTCGAAGGAGCTACAAGAATTGAAGCTACAATTAGAGGAGATGTTGGAGAAAGGCTTCATCAGACCAAGTGTGTCTACATGGGGAGCGCCAGTATTGTTTATTAAAAAGAAAAATGGTAGTATAAGGATGTGTATCAACAACCGAGAACTAAATAAACCAACTATCAAGAATAAATACCCCCTTCCGAGAATCAAAGATTTATTTGATCAGCTAAAGAGGGCAGCTGTGTTCTCAAAGATCGATTTGCAACTAGGATTCCATTAGTTGGAGGTCAAAGCCACTGATATTCCAAAGATAGTGTTCAGAACTAGATATGGGCATTACGAATTTACAGTGATGCCATTCGGCCTCACTAATGCCCCAGCGGTATTCATAGACTTGATGAACCTTGTGTTCCATGAATATGTAGATAAGTTTGTCATTGCTTTCACTGATGACATTCTAATTTATTCGAAGGATGCCATGATCCATGAGGAACACTGAAGAATTGTTATGAGTACTACGAGCAGAAAAATTATATGTCAAATTCAAGAAATGCAAGTTTTGGCTAGAAAGGGTTAGATTTTTGGGCCATACTGTGACAGCAAAAGGCATTGAAAGTTGATCTATCTAAGATTGAGACCATCACAAATTGGCCTACACCTGCCAATGTTGGGGACGTAAGAAGCTTTTTAGGTTTAGCCAGGTATTACTGGCGCTTTATCGAAGGTTTCTCTTAGATAGCTGGCCCAATGACTTAGCTGACTTGCAATGGTGTTAAGATTCAATGAACTGAGAAGTGTGATCAGAGTTTTTAGGAACTAAAGAAGCAGTTGGTTACGGCACCTGTATTAGCTATACCTGAAGGTTCATATGGATTCGTCATCTATAGCGATTCATCTAAATAGGGGTTGGGCTGTGTGCTCATGCAGAAAGGAAAGGTTATAGCCTACGTGTCGAGGCTATTGAACCAGCACGAACAAAATTATTCAACACACGATTTTGAATTAGCAGCAGTAATCCACCTTAAAGATAAGGCGTCATTATCTGTACGGAAGCAGATGTGAAATTTACACTGATCACAAGAGTCTTAAATACTTCTTCACACAGAAGGAGTTAAATATGAGGCAACAAAGGTGGTTGGAACTAGTAAAAGACTATGACTGTATCATACTTTCTCACCTGGGTAAGGCCAACTAAGTTGCAAATGCATTGAGCAGAAAGAATGCTAGTCAGATGGCAGCATTGAGAACAATGCATGAGCACTTATATAGGATTTTGAAAATCTACAAATTGAGGTAATAACCCCATCTGTTCACAAATCTAGCAAATTATCTAGTCTGATAATTAAACCTAACTTGAGAGATCGAATTTTGATGGTTCAAAAAGATGACAATTTTTTTGAAAAAATGAGGTCTGGCGTTGGGACAACAAGTAGAGTTGGATTTGACATTGCAGTAGATGGAGTAGTAATGTTTAGCCAGCGTCTTTGTGTGCTGAAAAATGAACAGATTAGGAATGAGATTTTAGCTGAGGCTCATTCCGCCCCTTATGCGGCACATCCTGGGGGCACAAAGATGTACAGAGACTTACGCAATATCTTTTGGTGAAGAAATATGTAAGGTAGTATCGCTAAGTTTGTGGCCAGGTGTATGGTGTGTTAGCAAATCAAGGTTGAGCACCAGAGGCCATCAGGGCTATTGAACCCACTGGAAATACTAGAATGGAAGTGGGAGAAGATCTCGATGGATTTCGTGGTGGGTCTTCCAAGACATCTTAGAGCAGCTAGCGCAATTGTATGTCAGGGAAATTGTCCGGTTGCATGGGATACCAGTATCAATTATATCTGATAAAGATCTAAGGTTTACTTCAATATTTTGGATAAGCCTCCAGGCAGCTATGGGAACTTAGCTGAATCTTAGCACAGCCTATCACCCTCAGTTAGATGGTCAAATAGAATAAACAAACTATACTCTGGAGGATGTGCTTAGAGCATGTGTCTTGGATTTGGGTGGTAGCTCAGAGAAACGATTGCCATTGGTGGAATTTACATATAATAATAGCTACCAATCCACTATAGGGATGGCGCCATACGAAGCTTTGTATGGTCAAAAGTATCTTTCACCCTTATACTAGAATGAAGTAAGTGGACAAAATTATTGGGGCCGAAAATGATTAGGAAGACAGTAGCTCAAATTGAAAAGATCAAATTCAGGATAAAAGCTACTCGAGATAGACAAAAGAGCTATGCTAATAAAAGGACAAAGGATCTAGAGTTTCAGATTGGGGAAAAGGTGTTTCTCAGAGTGGCTCCAATGAAAGGGGTATTGCGATTTAGTAAGAAAAGAAAATTGAGACCTAGATATATTGGACCCTTAGAGATACTAGAACAAATTGGGAATGTAGCCTATCGGCTAACCTTGCCACCTGAGTTATCAGCTCTGTACGATGTGTTTCGCGTCTCATTTTTTGAGAAAAACCTTCATGATCCGAGTCATGTGGTGAATGTAGAGTCAATTAACATCCAAAAGGATCTATCGTATGAAGAGGCGCCTACACGACGCTCTTCCGATCTGAAAAACCCACCCATGTCTTTAAAAATCGAGAGATTGCCATGGTCAAGGTCTAGCGGGGTAGGCACGGTAGAGTCTAGGCCACCTGGGAGAAAGAAGAGGAGATCCTAGAAAAATATCCTGACCTCATAGATCAATGAAGCTTACTTTCAAGGATGAAATTTTTATTTATCGGGTAAGGTTGTAGCGACTAGAAAATTTAATAAAATCGGAAGAGCTCTTTTATAAAACGAGTTGCTATGACTTGCCTAAATTATTTATTTATTTATTTCTACTCGCACTCGTCTAGCCACAATAAAATCAATTGGAATAAATAAGAGCCGAAAATCTTACAAGGTG
>CAVNYN010287439.1:0-19310 GCA_963692815.1 Nyctanthes arbor-tristis
TTTTCTGCGGCCCTTATGGGAAAAGCCACCTAAACCCTTCCATGATATCCCTCACTATTATCATGAGAATGTATCAATGGAGAATCTATGTAAACTTCATGATTGGGGTATACGTGAGTATCCAAGGCGAGTATTTGATGCAGTCTTGTTCAACAATGAAGTAGACATCCTTAAAATTCGATGGAAGGAATTGTACCCATATGTGACAGAATTTGTACTGCTTGAGTCCAATTCGACCTTCACTGGACTGGCAAAGCCTTTTTTCTTTTCTGCTAATCGAGATCAATTCAGATTCGTTGAGTCACGATTGACTTATGGGCAAGTTCCAGGGAGATTTAGGAGAGGAGAAAACCCATTTATTGAGGAAGCCTATCAGAGGCTGGCTTTGGATTATCTTCTCAAACAAGCTGGGATTCAGGATGATGACTTGTTGATAATGTCGGATGTCGATGAGATACCAAGTCAGCACACAGTTAATCTTTTGAGATGGTGTGAGGGAATACCGCCTATCCTCCATCTACGGCTGAAGAATTATCTATATTCTTTTGAGTTTCCTGTGGACAATAATAGCTGGAGAGCTTCTGTTCATAGATATCAATCTGGGAAAACAAAGTATGCACATTTTAGACAATCTGATGACATTTTGGCTGATGCAGGATGGCACTGTAGCTTTTGTTTTAGACGCATTGAGGAATTCATATTCAAGATGAAAGCTTACAGTCATTATGACCGGGTCAGATTTTCTCATTTTCTGAATCCAAAGAGAATTCAGAGAGTTATCTGCAGAGGGGATGATTTGTTCGATATGTTGCCTGAAGAGCACACTTTCAGGGAGATCATTGGGAAAATGGGACCTATTCCCCATTCTTACTCAGCTGTTCATCTCCCTGCATATCTTCTGGAAAATGCTGAAAAATATAAATTTCTCTTGCCTGGAAATTGCTTAAGAGATGGTGGCTGAACTATGTGGATGCTGTTTGTCTCCTTTCTGGAAAATTTACGGGTTGGTTCCTAGCAAAGGGGCCCTGTTGACCGATTTGTGATAGCAAACTCTCGTAAATGGATGACCAGCAATAGATCACATGATCTTTTCTCAGAGGTTCTATAACCTTGGCGTGTTCTTGGCTTAAGAGCGAGTTTTGTACATAAAATATTCGTAGAATTGCTTCTAAGCTATGGCACGACATTCCCAGCCTGAAGATTGCTGCGTTGGGAATAATTAATTTAGTTCCGGTTTGCTCGTTAACTTCCTCGTGTGGGACATCATATAACCAGCCCCCTGGAGAAGTTCATTCAAGCTCTTGGAATGTTCACAGTTAGGAATTTTTTTGCTGGGGGACTAATTTTGTAAGTTGTACTCAGTAAGGTCCTTATGAACGGCGAGTAATCGTAGAAAAGTATATCTTCATGTTTTATCGAGAGTTTTGATCTTAAAATCGATTTTGCCTTCCTTGTTCCTTCCTTGTTCTTTACATTCTTGCCCAAATATTTTGTGTACTTGTAAGAAGAATAATGTAAAAGGTCAACTAAATGGAGAATCTGATTCCCTTTCATTGTTTATTGTCTTGTTTACTCTTCAAGGTTGGCACGTCTGTTATCCATAACAACTTATCATTGATTGTCACTAGGCAGCTCATTACATCAAAAAACGGTGTCTTAAAATTCATTTTTTCCCCTTTCTTGCCCAGCAAATGGAACCTTCTAATGGCATCTGTGGATTCGGACAGTGAATCTGGTTTAGGTGTCTTGTGAGGTAGTTGCAGGTTCATTCGGACAAGTTATATATGGACATAAAATATGTGGAACTCTCAGATTATTGAACGGTAAATATGATGATGGATTTGTTCATAAAGTTGAAGGATTCATAAAGGGATCAAAGAATAACGCCCTATCGACAGTGCAAAAAGTAGAAACTAAAGAGTGAGTACTTCCAAATAAATGCAGAATCGAATCAATCCATAACGAGTATCGAGATTAGAGGTTTCTGGTCCGAAAACTCGAGGTTTGGTGATGTTAGAAAAATCTTATCTTTAATCTTTGGTTGATATATTTCAGTTAAGATAAAATTGTGTTGGCTTTTAGTTGGACCAGCAAGCACATCAGATTCTTCATCAGCTGGGACTAAAGTTTTTAAAGAGGAGTTTTCCATTCACTGTATCTGGCATTTTGAACCATTCCATGAGCACGAATGAGATTCGTAAAAAAGGCGGAGTAGTTACGCCACCCTCTGCACGTAAAGATTGATGCCAATGCTTAATATTTTTATCAATATGTAGTTTCTAGTCTTTCATTCTGGATTGGTCCCCCAAGCGTTCGTCTGGTGTTGGACCATCCAAAAAAGCGAGGTGCAGCCAAGCGCGTTGTACAGCTCTAGACCCGAGAGATTGCCAAAGCTTGCCTAACTTTGGAAAGACTTGTATTCAAAATTGGATAAAGCAAAGAGTTCAATTCTGGTAAGAATTGGCAGCTGCCAAATTATTCGATCTGATTTTCGAACTAAATGCAGATTCTTGTTATTCTTTTGTTTTGGCCACATTTTTCAAACCATAAAAGGCCCTTTTAGACTCAAAAATTGGTAACGAAGAACTAATCAAAAACCCTTTTTGATATTTCCAACATTTGGACCATTAGTAAAAGGTATCAGATTCCATCTTACCATTACAAGAAATAAAAAATTCGACTATAAATATAATCCAGAACTTTAATCATGTATCTGTCATAAATTTTTCTAGGGATTTAAGAAGTTTACATAACAGAAAAATGGAGAAAAAAAGAAACCAGAAGCACCATGACAAGCATCATAAACATCATAAAGCCCCACCAGATGCTTATGAGATTTATGAATCCGAGCAGAGGCAACGATGGATTAGAGAAGCTCACCAACGTCCAACTGCTTGTGTGGATTCAAGTCAGTTTGAAGAGACTAGTAGTCCTAAGGATGAAAACAGAATTGCAGTGGACTACTGGCCCCTGACTGAGGATTCGACCGATGAAAAACGTTCAGCCTATTATGAGGATGTTGATGTTGATGCTGAAGCAAAAGAGTTCATCGAAGAGGAACATGAGAAGTTTAAACAAAGCAAATGGCTGTCTATGAAAGGGTATTTTAACACCTATAAACCGTAAATTATGTTTGAAGAGGGACTACAGAAGCCTAGCTAAATAATGTGATTTATCTGTTTTATATCACAAATCCCAAGTGTTTTTTTATCATCATAATTCTCGAATGCGATTCGAGGAATTTCCTGTGTATACTTACATATATATATATATATATATATATATATATATTTCTAATACACACAATCTGAGGGAAAACCAGTTATGCATCTCATATGTTTGATCCTCTACTTAAACAAACCTAAGCACACGTCGCTCCTAACATTTCTGTCACACTGCAATCGGAATAAGAAAAGGAAAGGGAAGCCCTTCCCCGTTATGAGTTAAAAGAAACGGTTAAACAAACAAGAAACACAAGTTTATTTTGGTGTACTTTGAATGTGAGAGCTATGTCCGCTACTTATGAAAAGACGAGAGCTATGGCGACTTGGTCGCATAATTTCGATGCTTACATAGTGGACCGGCAAAGCGGACAAGTAGTATGCTGGTTATCAAGCCACTTCTCCAGACAAGCCTTGTGGAAAAAATGCTTGCAGGAAAGCACACTCACTTCCTCATTAGCTTTGAATTTAGAAAGACAAACACAACACCCCATTGAAGGGCACATATTACCATCATTGCCACTGCTGTCCCAGGTTCTATCCAGGCCGGCCTTGCATCGGTTTCTGCACAGGGAGTCATAGCGAATTATCGACACTCTTCTAGCCCTTAAACTGTCTGCATGCTCAATCCTATCCTCGTCTTCGATGAAATCTTGATTAGCACTAGCACCCCCTACTTGCAGGACAGATCTTAGCATCTTCTTGAATGCAGCCACCGAAGTAGCCGTGTTCATCACCAGCAGTGGCAGAACACCTTCGGCCGGACTAGAAAAAACCGGAAGCCCCATCTGTCCTTAATTTAACCGAAGACACTACAACAGTGGACTATAATATTAAACCAAGTATTGTAATATAAGCTTGTGATTCCTTTGAAGAGTTCTTATAGAGGGAATGTTGGTTACTTCCAAGGAAAACCAGCTCCGCAAGTTACATTGGTGTTTTTTTGGTCGGGGGGTGGGGGGGGTCATAAACCATGCTAGGATATTATTTGACACTTGGTTTCTTTCTGTTAGTGATGACTGAGTTCAAGAACTTGATTTCTCATTGGATAGGATATTTTTTTGGGTGGCGACGTGTGGCAATGTTGGGGCAGGGAAGAAGTTTCTTGATTTCAGGATTTATATGAAGCCACTGATTGAAGCATGTAAAAATATGAAGCTCACGCGTTTTGCTGCTTCAAATTTGTGTTGCAGGGAAGAGGGAGAAGTCATTTGTCCACAAATGGCCCCCCACAAAAGGGGTTACTTAAGAAGAAAGGAAAGTTTAAGCTCGGAAATTTGCGATATCTCAGCTTACGAAGGATATTGAATCCAAGGAAATCTCCCAAGGCACTCAGCCAAAACAGGCTAGATTGATAAAAGACAAAAAGTGCTTAAATTCTTAAATCAGATGGTTCAGTATAAATTAGCTCAAGGAAACATGAAGAACAATTTGGTTTGCCATTGTAAAAACACGTTACCTCCCGGAAGAGTAAAACTGTAAAGGCACACTTTGCTTGAACTAGAGTAAAAATTTATTTTATTTTGAAACTTTTATTATCTACACCTAGAATATTGAATTATGATTATCCTGTAGTTCTATACTATAAACAAAATAATAGCTATGGATCTATGGGTCGCCTAACATTTTATCTCATGCTATCCTTCAATGGGCTGTGAAATTGGAAGGATCGATTCCCATTGATTTGTAATAAGCTTTTTCCGCGTTAGCCAGCCTAGACTTGAACATATTCCACTCTCGTTGACACCTCAGTCGAACCTGGGTGAACAAAAATGAAATCCATCTAATGAGACATAGATAAACTTGCAGTAGCAACGACGACGGTGAACGGAGAAAGGGAAAGATTAAGGTACGTAATGGAGACTAACATACCCCTCTCCATGGAGCCTGCCCTTCCTCTGCTTGCCCCTATAGGAACAGAAAATAAAGAGTGGGTCATTGCTCCACTTAAATACGCTATATATAAGTAGAATTTTCCCCAGTTCGATCTTTTACCTGGTTCCCCAAGGAAGGAACGGTTTGATGAACGATCCATTGAGCATCTACAACTCCAATTTTCTCATGAGGGGGCTGCCACAACAGCATAATTATAAGCATATATGGAAAGGAAATGATAGATTATCGTCACCATCTAGAATCAAAAATTGAATTTTCTAGGAACTGAGCATGACTGACCTCAACACATTTTTGGAGGGCAAGGTCTAGACCCCAACCATGCACCAAGTCATTCTACAGATTATGAGTCACAGGAAAGAATGCATGTAGTAAGTAAAAATATAAAGAAATTTGAGGTTTTAATGGTTAATAATGAAAGAAACAAAATTGACAACAAACCTGGATCATATACCACACACAACGCCAGGATTCTCGGGAAAAGACAGGAGCCATGATTTCCACAAATCTGTGTACAAGCGAGGCAGAAAAAAAGGGTTACTCTTAGAACTAAAGCAAGTGCAATATGGACTCTGATGAATAAAGAATGATTTAGTAGATGTAGGGAGAAAGTAGGTACGCTGCACAAGGGGGCAAATGGGGATCAGAGCACCAGCCTGGTCTCTCCTTTGTTTCCCTATATTCAGATGAAACGAAAAAAATTACAAAATAACTAAATACTTAATCGGTCAACTTTCAGAAGAAGCAGAACGAGGAGGAGACAACGTCATTTTAGTTGCCAATTCAGATGAAAAGAAAAAAATCACAAAATAACTAAAAATAAACAGCAACTTTCAAAAGGGGGCAAATGGGGATCAGAGCACCAGCCTGGTCTCTCCTTTGTTTCCCTATATTCAGATGAAACGAAAAAAATTACAAAATAACTAAATACTTAATCAGTCAACTTTCAAAAGGGGGCAAATGGGGATCAGAGCACCAGCCTGGTCTCTCCTTTGTTTCCCTATATTCAGATGAAACGAAAAAAATTACAAAATAACTAAATACTTAATCAGTCAACTTTCAAAAGGGGGCAAATGGGGATCAGAGCACCAGCCTGGTCTCTCCTTTGTTTCCCTATATTCAGATGAAACGAAAAAAATTACAAAATAACTAAATACTTAATCAGTCAACTTTCAAAAGGGGGCAAATGGGGATCAGAGCACCAGCCTGGTCTCTCCTTTGTTTCCCTATATTCAGATGAAACGAAAAAAATTACAAAATAACTAAATACTTAATCGGTCAACTTTCAGAAGAAGCAGAACGAGGAGGAGACAACGTCATTTTAGTTGGCAATTGGGATTAAAAGAAAAGGTGATCATCGTATTTAGCTTAAAATATACTGCTACTCTTATTTTATTGACACACAAGACAGACTAGTTGATATATGAACTAGGGTGTCTTATTCATATTCTTCAGTTCAAAAGTACAACAAAATTTAAGTGACCGACAAGTGAAATATTAAGGTCCGTGATCAACATCAAATTTTGCTAAATGTCTGAAGGGCACCAGTATATTCAGGCTATTGGCAGTTACACTGTGATCGAATTCGCAATCTTACTTGTGAACTTCACCGCCATCTCTTCTTTTTGTCATCTGCCAAGTGGTCCCCTTGTTAGGTTGCAAACCAGGCTGTGAAATTTCTAAGCCATGCTTCTTCACAAGTTTAATGTATCTGAAAAATTGAAAAAGGAAGAACATGCGTGTCGATTTACATGATCAAATTTTAATCTAGAAGAAACTATTTCATTGGATACTCACTCTTCTGCATTGAAATGGTCGAGACCAAGGTCTTCATCCCAAATAAATATGTAATCATATGGAGCAACTCTGTCTGGATGCAGAAACCTTTTAGCATACCACCTATTGCAAATTTCATGAAGATAAGAATGTCAAAATATTTAGGTGGGAAGACAAATGAAGATTAACAGAATGAAGAATTTCTGTAGTAGTTTGCTCCCTACCATTTTGTCTGTTTGCTCGCGCTCACAAGAATTGCTTTTTTGGACCACTCAAACTCATCCCACTCATTTGTCCGTCCATCGTAATGGAATAAGAGGATGGTAAAGTTGTCTGAAAACTGAAGGAACAACAGAATGAGATAGAGATAAAGGCACAGACAAAGAGCCCTGTCGGCGGGGGATGAGAGGAAGAGCAATCCAACTAACCTTTTTCACTGCTGCGTCAATATTTTTCCTTTGATCATAACCAACAGTAAAGGTCACTAGATATCTTGGTTTGCTAGTTAAGTCCTGGACAATGGATAATGATCAGAGATCAATGTTTTAAACTAAGAACCACACAGTCCCATCGACCACTACTTATGATTATTGTGATAAAAAAATAATAGTTAGAAAAGCAAAAAATAATTCCAATGTTTGTTACACATGCTACCTGCAAAATCGATATAACGTGTTTTGCAGGGGAAAGGTTAACTGTCGCTTTTTCCTCCGCTAGCACTAGCTCAGGACCAGACCAGTTCAGAAACGGAAATGACTCCTTATGCAAACCCCAATTTCAACCCAAAATTATAGTTTATGAACAAAGTAACAGGATTTTACTTTCCTAAAATCATATCTCAGAGACAATGTATAATTTTTTTATGAAATTCAGTTTTTCAATTTTATGACCTTGAACCATAGCCAAAATCAACACACTTTTAGACCAACACCTGGGTCCTAGCATATGATGGTCACTATGTCTATGTCTTACAATAGGTACCATAAGCAAGATCAAGAAAATATGTTGGAGAACGAAACAAAAGTTTGACAATTTAAAACTGTAGAGATTATAAATAATGAAATCAGAATACCAAGCATGTAAACCCATATATTAGCAGATTTCTCACCTCTTTAGGTAAGCCCCACAATCTGCGAAGATAGAAGTCTGATTCGGAAGCAACAATTCCAGGAGGTAATCTCTCAGCACCTTTTGGATTTGATGGTGCCCAAATCTGAATCACAAGCAGTAGCAGAACATATTAAAGATTAGCTATAACAACATCTTCTTCTCAAAGTCATTAGCGTACCATATAAATATTGGAGATGTGAAAGAAGCTGATAAAGGATGCCGCATTTTGCCTAGATCACGAAAATAGACTATGCAATTAAAAGAAAATGGCACACCTTTGTTATGTCCTTCTCAGTTTGACGTTCAGTAGAGTTGTTCTCTGTACTCTTTGGGGTAGACTGGCCCGTAGTTTTGTTCCCAATAATTGCAAAATCCCGAATAAGATTGGATGTGATATTTAGCTGCCAGTTAGGAATCTCACAACTTGTTATGTATTTGTAATAATGGGCATGTAAAAATGCAGAAGGCATGGATTCTGTACCTTTGTTAATGGAAGTGAAGGAAATGACACTCCAATAATGAAACCTAAGATCATTCCAATCAATACAGTAGAAAGTATCCTCATAGTTTGATTTGATTTGGCACTGGGGAAACAGAAACCTAAGGTTAAACAGATGGATGTCTCATAAATATCAAGAAGACTTTAGGCCAGTTGAACGACATATGTAGAACAAATGTCTGAACCTGTGTCCAAAATTCGCCTTTTTATACATCTTTTCTATCTCAACGCTTTGATCACCAACAGCTTTAGTGGCTACTCTGCATTGCCAAATAAGCTTCAAGCAACCACTTTGCAAAAGAAAGTAACCATAGTCATAAGAGAAAACAAGACCTAAAGCATGCTGAACCCTGACTAAGTGACTATCAAACAAAAGAAATAATAAAATGCAAGCTATTATGCAGATTCTTATTTTGTTTTTTTGTTGATCCTATTTTATATATTAGACTTGCCTCTGCAACTCAATATCTTGAAACTTCCTACAAGCACAAAGTTCAATTACAAGAACAGGATGAAACAGAAAAACAAATGCAAAATCTCATATCTCAAGATTCAGGAAACAAATTGAACAAAATAGATGTGCCTAAACTTTCCAAGACATTGAAGGCTTCCGACTGAATCTTAATAAGAGATTGCCGAACATTCCTACCAAAATTTACAGGTTAATTCGACCCCAAGAAAAAAACACACATGTGCTTCCAGCCCACAATGATGAATGATCTCCACAAGCAACCGCTCACATGCTAACCTTTGACAATTGCATTTGCCTTAAAAGATGACAACTTTCAGTAAAACCTAATTCAATCCCCTCTAAATAAACAAGTCAATCTCCAGACACAGTAATCTCCAGAATTTGTTATAAGAAACAATCCAGAATTTGTTATAAGAAACAAGTGTAATTCCTTAAATTGAAAGATAAAAAGAACAACTCAATAACTTGAACAACTCAATAACTTGAGATCATATCTACTTTCTCCAGCAGCTATCTCATAGAGAATCAACAACAACTTGTTTGAGAAATACAAACAAGCATTTATTAGACACCCACGCATGGGAAAGTTGAATTTAATTTAATACAAGTATGGGGAGGGAAAGATTACCAGGATCAGGACTCAGTGGGGAAAACCCAACAAAATCTTGTTACATATCAAGCCGGAAATCCCGAAAAGATTAAAAATAAAATGTTTCCCAGTTAATAATTCAGGGAAAGAAAAACGTGGGTTATGCAGCTTTTTAAGCCTCTACAAACTGCATGAATTTCTATAGTGGTGTATATATGAAAAGAAACCGATAAAAGTGAATCACAGAAGGAAATTTCCGGAGAAAAATCCGTAAGTTTGAGCAAGAAATACTTAAAACAGAGGAGGAGGAGGAAGCAAGTACAAAGGAACCAGATTTTCTTGGTTAAATACTTTTCCTCCTGACGTCTCTGACTCTCTGGCTGCTGCCGATTTTCACTGCTCTAAAAAGCAATTTTTTTCTTTTTCTTTTTTTATAAGAAGCCTAAAACGCTATTTTCTTGAAAAGGAAATTAATTTGACTAGTTTTTTAATGTTAATAAATTGTGGGATTAAATTATAAAATTTTTATATAGTAGTATACTATTATTGCTATTCAAGCACTTTTACAGTTAAATTTTTGACTAGTTTTACTGAGATTATTTATTTAATTTTTTTTCCTGAAAAGTTAATGAGGTTATTATTATGCAAAATCTCGTCAAAAAATTATTATGCAAAGTATTGGAGTGATTAAATGGGACTAATATGGAAATGGTGTAGTTCGCCGGCTAATTATTATGTTGTAATCTGATTTTGGAGTTCACAAGGATGGACCAACCGTTGATTACAATATAAGACGTGCAACCAACAAAGAATCGTTAGCATTCATATATATATTAGATTAAAATAATTTAAGGACATGATCATCAACAACAACAACAACAATAATAATTTGAGAATAGATAAAAGAAAAATATGATCACAACTTACAATCATTTCCCGGTTATTTTTCTATACTTAATATCTGGCTTTAATGGTATATAAGATAGTATGGTGCAGATTATATGTGGGTTTGTATTATTTATTTTCTTGGCAATATATTTCAGTATGATAAATATCTATGCGCATTTGTGTTACTATAATACAGATTTATAATTGCACTTCCAAGAGAGGAAAAAAAGGCATAGTATGGTGCAGATTATGGGAGAAAGACTAATTTTTAGAGAGGGAAAAAACTAGAAGCGATTGAAAATATGGGCAACGGAAGAAAATTGAAAGGGTGAAAAAAGATAGAAGGAATGAAGTATTTACAGAAAATGATTTTAAGATTGTGACTGGTTATAGATTACTAGTGTGATTAGAAATCAGTTTATGAACCAATTGACATCAGTAATATTTTACTTTTTTTTTTTCCAAGAAAAGATTTTCCAATGAAATATAATGCTCAATATTATGTAGTTTATAAACCAACTAGCTAAGATTATTTTATTTGGCTCAAAAGGTTGACAAGAATGGTAACAAAATAGGCAAAAATTTACTTTATTTTTTTGAATCAGTGTATGTGTTTTCCCTTTTTGTGTTGGAGAAACAATATGTAGATATAATAAATTATTTTTAAACCTTATAAATATTTTTGCCTTCTCATTTGTCTAAATAACATAAAAAACATTGCGCGTTATATGGCGAGCCCCCGTTGACTGCCAATGTTCGCGCCCAAGTTTAGACGTTAAGAAAAAATCAACGAACTTGGGTTTGTAGAAAGAATGGAAGGCGTCAAAGGGGAGATGAGGTGCAAACACCTGGCCACCAGTTAGGTTCTACTCTAAAAGGCACCCGCCTAACCCATGTCCGACGGTCCTACATCCAAACACTATTCAATTCTATTCTACAGCCGATTAATTAATTATTAATTAATTATTATAGATGTAAAATCGAGAACATGTGAAGCAGCTATGGATTTGTACCGATATTTTACGGGGTAGACGTCTAGACGGGATTGAATTACATCTCAAGTCTGATTCCCTATATTAGGGTTAATTGTACTATTGTAAATTTCTGTGTTTGTGTTTTAGTAAGATTTATATTTATACACATTTATACTATTACAATGCATTATTTTAATTGTACGTTAAAAAAGTATTTATATATTCCTTAAAATTGTTTGGACTAACAATTTTAAGATATCAACGTAAATATCTAAGATATACATAGGTATATCTACATCTACATGAGACCCATCCTAAGTCCTGTGCCATGTCGTTTCCTTAGAATTTTCTTCAGCATCAAGGTATTTCTACCATTTCAAGCTTCTAACCCCTTTTTAGTAGCTGTTTGATGCTCATTGTGTTAATTGACTTATAAAGAGATATTATAATGAGATGAAATGAGTAGTGTAAATTTAATAAAAGTTTGAAATTTATAATTATAAATGAGTAGTCGTCAAATCAATGATAGACGAGATTATAATGTGTTTTGGTAAAGTAAATCAAACACATCATTCCTCATTTCTAGTTAAGCAAGCATGGTAATCTTTATCCTTAGGATGTCCAACGCAAAATCAAAATGGAATGTTTTAGATGTATATGTGTCAAAAATATTGATGTTACATTTAAAAAATCCTCCAATACAATAATGTTAACATTTTATATTTGTCAAGTTGTTATTAAGAATTTTGAAAAATTAAAAAAAAAAAGAAAGAAATATTTTAATTGGATAAATTAATAATTGACATTGTCACGAAGAATATTATCTCTTAACATTCTTGCCAAATAAGTACTTTTTTACCAATTGTCAATTTATTTTATGACTATGACTATGTATTAGAGATGCTCTTATTACAAATCAATTTTTCATCAGAGAAATTAATCTTGACGTCGATTCTTGTTCATTTAAAGTATATTAAAAGACCTAAATATTACCCGGCTGCTGACCTACTTGTGTCACATTTTCTTCAAGAGATTAAAGTAGTTTGACTCGGCATTCCCTTTAGCCTAACGGGTTGGTGAACAATCCATTTATTCTCACTCAATATGCCTACACAATTAATCTCTCCCACTCAATTTTATTTGTTGAAATTAGTGGGAATAAGAAGAATTTGCACTTGATTTTGTAACTATAATATAGAGGGAAAAGAAATTCTTCTTACTTCTACAGAAAGATTAACGACGCTAGCAGGGAAAGTGATTAAAGCAAATGCACTCGTAAGTTATGACCCAGAATGTTAGTACATGAACTCTTGATGCATCTTTCCTAAAATTGATTACATACATATCCTTTAGGCGTCACAGGGAAAAATTGGTGGCTCTTCTAGACACGGTAGTGACTTATGTACAAAAATACAAGTCTCATAATACAAGATTATTCCAAGACTCAGGCAATATATATAGAGGATTACAAGCCGCACCTATTGTCATATACAGAAGAATTCTTTCTTTAGTTAAAGTTGCCATTGCTTCTCGAAATTCAAGACTCATTAGTTGAGCCATTTACTTCAGAGGAAACGAAGGGAAGCCAAAGCTCGACTCTGGTCCCACCTGATCCAAGGGCTACATTTGTGTTTCTTGGAGACATAACACGGACAACGCAGCCATAATTTTCAAGAATCTCTCTAGCAACAGATAGTCCAGCAATGAAGTTCCATGTCATGTTGTCTTCAATCATGTCTTTGTTGAATAGATCTGCCCCAAATGGCGCAAGCGAATGTATCTGTGTCTGCAAGCAAGGAGGGGAAATTTTCACATGGAAACAAACTGATTAGGCAAATCAATGCAATGCATGAAGGTGGGGTGTTAGGTGGGTTGAGGGAGGTGCCATTGCATTTTCATTGTGAGGGAAACAATCTAAACTTATGTGGAATTGGACACCGCATTTCTAGCTTTATAAAGCTGACTTGCGGTTTCTGATTCAGACCACTGCAGAAAAATTTAAATAAGACATGTTTGCATGAGAACCTTGAGATCAATAAAAAGACCCTGTCAGTTTCCGTCATTAGGAGCTTACTATGCAACAACATCTAAGGTTTTTTTGGACCAATTTTCTCAATGATACTGCAAAGCTGGCCCCATGTCTTCCATAGGGCAAGGAAGTCGGATTACATGGTCAACTAGCCGCTCAATGGCTCACTTCAACTTTCAATGCAAACCTACTACTAAAATCTGTATGCAAGCAGAATTACATTTATATATTTAGTAGCGTGAACTATATGGATAATAACGCCACACGAACGTGAACCTTCCCATTCTTTTTAACTAGTATACACCCCAAATACTTGAAGTCAATAATCAGCTAGGACTGAAAACTTTACCATATAGTGCATGTCAGGACCATCATCATCAATGACGATCAGAGCACCTCCAGCTGGTGCTTCAGTAGAGACAATTTCAACTTTTCCACCAACTTCTGTACGCAACAATGCACCCTCAATCAGATTGCTCAAAGCTTGCCGCAAAGCAGGTTCCTCGACTGCAGCCTCCAAAGATCTTGAAAGTTCACATAGTTTTACAGTCCTTTGCTGGCTGTGAGCAAGAGGCTCTATGGCCCCAACTAAATCCTCCAATAATTCAGAAACATTGCAAGGCCTTCAGATGCAAATGATACACCATCAGGAATAATTTATATTAAAACCGTTACACATTGCTGCACAAACAGGAAAAGTAAACATGAATAATAAAATGCAACCAGGCACGTACTAATGAAGCATCATCAAATGGCAGATAAGCGAGTACGAAATTTTTTTATGATGATACGAAATTTTTTTATGATAAGAGAAAATTTCTTGAAGGAAAGGACTTCAGGATTGTTTAAAGAAGTTGAAGTAGCCTTTAAATACTGAATGAAAGAGTTGCAGAAGTAGGTAGCCTGTAGTTCAATTTTAGGAATGGTCATTTTTGTGCAATTAACATTCAAACTTTGACCATATGATTTCCCATTCAGGATTTTTCTTTCCACGTTGGTATAAAAAAACTTGCTTACCAAAAAGGATAAAGTATGCCAGAATAACCCCAATTAAATGCGCCCCCTCCCCCCCACCCTCAAAAAAAATAATAATAAATAAATAAATAATCTCAGCTGCAAGCCTTTGTACAATGTTAAACATCATTAGTTTGAAGTAAAACCTAACTTGGCTAAACAAGTGCGTACAAGTACACCATGCACAACACATATATATTATTTACCCAAAAGAGCTCAAAGAGATAATACATTTACAGATAAGAGTACCTGATTCCCTGTTGACTTGAAGGTGACAGAGCAAGAGGTGGCATGGGAAATTCCAAATCCTTAAACTGTGAACTTAGAGAAGGATTCCAATTAGATTCTTCCGTTGCACGGATTGAAATTTCTGCTGAGGAGTTATTTGATGACTCTGAACTCATTGAATTTTGCCCTGAACCGGCTGACTGATGGATCTTCTTTAATGTTTCGCTGTTGTAGCGCATTATATTAGCCTATAAAGCAAAAGAGCTCATTAAAAAACCATAACCACAATCAATTTAAAAATAAAGAATAGAAAATGAAAGGAATCAACAAATTAACATAGAAGTATGGAAGTACCAAAGAAATCACTTAGATCATACATAGAGAGGAACTTGTCGGATTTTTTTAACTCTCCAGAAAGGCACAACAATTTAAGAGATCGGAAGAAAGCAATCATATAATGGGTTGGAGTTAATTAAGAAATTAATTATAGAAGATCGATCACAGGGCAGTTAAAAATTTTGAAGTTTTAGTCGGAACCTACCAAGCATGGTTAGCATATATGTATGTTCATGTTTTGCTGACATTCATAAAATAGTTCATCATTTATGGATTTCACATGATAACAGGAGCTAATATATGTCAGGAAGTGACGTGTTTATTAAACAGGAAACAGGTTATACAAATAACTTCTTGGTAGAAACAGTACCTTTGTCAAGTACACAGCATCCTGTAGTTGCTGAAGAGTATCTCTCAAGTGATCACCCTGCGCTAAAATGTCTTCAACAATATCATACGAAATCTGAAAATCTCAAATTCTAATTATGGTCAGGAAGGAAAGAAATAATAACTTTTTAGAAGCATTAGAAGTAAGTTTAGCAGGAATGTTCCAAGTTGTGGAGGCACGCACCTCACTTCTATTGACATGAACACATAGCATTTTGCTCAAAGTTTGAATGCTTGAGAGTGAACCTCGTATCTGTAAATTCAGACATAAAGAGAAATCAAAATTGTCCCAGAGCATACAATACCAAAATCCAACAGAAGCACAGCATCTTACTTGCTCAACCAAATTACTCATTCTGACATTATTTTGCCATGATGATTGCTGAAGTAGCAATGCTTTCTGGAGAGGAATACAACGCATTTAGTACTTGTATACACATAAAGTAACCACACTTGCTCAGAAGAATAAATAAATAAATAAATAAAATAAAATAAGGAAAAGGAAAAGAAGAAAGGAAAAAAAAAAAAAAAAAGCCGTGCCACATTAAGATAAGATATTTGCTCATTTAAGATGCTTTGGTGAAAACAATTTTTACAGCAAAATTTCAGCCAGACAATATGCATATATATTTATGTATCAGATCTACCTGATCCATGACGTATGCCATTGCAAGCGAACTAGTAATGTTTATGGCGTTTAGCTGTTGTTCTCTTGTAAACTTCAATGTCTCAAAAGATTGATCCCCAAAAGTCTGAATGTCCAATGATTGCGAGTCCACACTGTGAGGCAATGCAAAAGATTGTCCAGGGAATGAGTGTTCTTTTACAGGAAGCAATTCTTTTTTTTGAGCCATCCTGGGAAGCTCAGCAACTAAGAAACCCACAACAAATGGATGTTTGACCATAGGGAAAACTACCGCTCCAAGCTCAGGAAAAAGTTCTGCCTAGAAATGAAATTTACACATTGGAAGTCCAGTAACAAATAACAGAAAACCAAATAAACAAATTTTAACTATGTGAAATATCAAAGTATCAACCACCATGCCTGTTTACTCGAAATTGCAGCTTCTGCAACTCTTAACCCAGCTGGAACACAAAAGTTACCAGTCAAAACCACAATATCATCCACATTAATGCTAGGATAGAAAATAACGCGACGCAACTCCAACCGGTCCATAACATAGCTACCAGCTGGTCTGACATAGACCTGCAGATTACCTGATTATTACTGTAAGTGTGAAACAATATTGAACAAATAAGAAACGCATAACATAGTAGATCATCAATAGTTAGCTACCTTATGTGATGTAATCCATGTGTTGTTAATCAAGTGGAGTCACCTACTCAATTACATGGTTTATATGACACAAGGAGTGTAGGTACACAAGATCGAGAAAATAAAGCTACTAAACAGATGATATGAATGAAAGGATTCCTTGCATAAAATTAGACTTATTTGTATAGCACATTATCTCATGGATCTCATGGCAAATTGACTTCATGAAATGATGATAAAAAGACTGATTTATCTTCCCAATAACAAATTCTACAAAGCCAAATCAATTTTGTATACTAAGACCGGATTATATAACATATAAATCCAGTCATCAATCTTCTTGATACATCACAAATCAAACAAAAATGAACTGCTACAGTTGCAAATAAAACTAAGATAATTACATTTATAAAATGACAATCAAGTTCACACAACTTTACTCATGTGCTTGACATGAACAGGTAAGATCTCCGATCTCAATTTTTTTCCCCAGAAATTTCTGTGCTTCTCTTAATTGAAAATCTACCCGGATATTCAAGCTATCAAGCACTTGGAAGTAATCTTGCTTAAATTTATAGTAGCATATATTTTATTGCATTGCATTTTGTATTCTTTAGCAATGTCATCAGCGCCAGGTTAATTAGGAGGTTAGATGGTAGTTTACACGTGTCAAATGGTCACTGGTTTTTCTGTGTGTTAGTTTCTATGCCGTCATAGTAGAGACAGACAGCTATATACTCTGTTGTACTTCACATTTTCCAGATTGAGGACTTGAATAATAGTGAAAGAAAGTTTTTGTTCAAATCTCTGAACTCAGTTGAGTTCTTGTACTAAAACTGCCAAAAACAGTCAGTCAGGCATCGTATGATCGTCATTTCCCTCAGAAAAGTTAGTTTAATTAACTTCAGAAAGTTGCATTCATTTGAAATAATTGACCACAACCAGCACGAACTGTACATTATTATGAACTGGAACTCCAGTACTTGTTCGAACAACTCAACCAAAAAAGCTTAGTGATGAACAAAAAAATAATAGCACAATACGATCCAACTAAATTAACAAAATCAACGCACCGAGAGAATAGCATCGGAATCAACAATCCGGTGAAAGAGATCAAGTTGCTCCAAACAGAGCAGCAGAAAATCAGGACTCGGCAACACCAGAGCTTTAGTCTTGGCACTGTCTCTCTCTATCCTCTGCACGAACTCTACAGGAGAAGTCGAAGCCTTGCGAATGGCAGCTGCCACCGCCGCGGAGGACGACACAAAGGCGTCGTCGTCGGATTCTCCGCCAGTTCCTCCCGCCTCATCGCAGGTGCTGTTCACGTGACGGAGCAGCGTGGGATTAGAGGAATTGGAGACGGAGAGTGGAGAAGCATTGGCAGCAGCTCTGCAGAAACCGGAGGGCGGACGGTGATGGTTCTTGGTGTAAATATGGGAGAAGAGAGGGGCAAAAGCGGAATTGTCGGAGAGTGGAGTTTGTGAAGGAAATGCAATAGAGAGCAGCATTTGATCTTCTGCCACCGTTGAAAAATGAAAATATGGTTGGAAATTCACATAAAATGAAAGTATGCGTTTCAACTAAAGTCGCATTTTAAGTGCAATAATCAATGGATGAGACTAGCGATTTTAATGTCGGGAAAATTGCATCTTTCGCCGTCAATCTTTTAAAAGTTGTGAATATTCGTACTTATGTCCTATTGAAGAGTGGATTCGGGCTTTCCGAACGAAGAGACACAGAAAAAGCTTAATAAAACTGGGCATATGTTACAATTCTATTTTTCAAACGTATAGTCTGTAAACGATCAAATTATAATCAATGTTATATTTCAAATTTTTATCAAGCAAAACTATTAAAAAGCTATTAAAACATCGAGTTACACTACACTTCTTTATCAAGTGACTTACAAAATTACTTGCAATTAAGTGACTATTTATCACGGGATAGAATATGACATATACACCCCACCAAGTGTTTCAATTTGTTTTCAATTGAAGGAAATACATTGCCAGGAACATATATACCCCATTAAGTGATCCGGTAAGTGACCTAATAAGGAAAAATAGTAGTATTATACAGCTACTTGTAATTGATAGCGAAAGGCATGCAATAGTAGCTAACTTAACATTGCCTTAAATCATCTGTACGCAATTCTTGAACAATGTGAAGCAAGATTTTAAGCATATAGTTAGTATACGATACTAAACACTTTTTAAATAAAAGAAACAAGTTAAGATATTGCTGAATAATGTCAAGCCGTATCTTAACATCCCATGTTGACATCAGCATCAAGAAAACTGCACATATCAAATGAGTCCTTTGTATTTTCACTGCCTCTGCTAAGGCCAAGTTCAGATACCTGTGATATGATAATTACTTCCAGTAATGCAAGAGATGCTCACAAGTGATGAATCTCAGTAATTTACTATGAAGTGGAGGCGTAACATTAAAATGGACCGATGCAGGCCGATCAAGAACTCTCCATTAAAACAAGATATACAACCGAAGCAAGAAATAAGGAGTACTGAATGTTGATCCAGCTTCAGTTTGTAGTTCTAATGAACCAACACCAAAATTCTTTTTTCAACTGCGAGATGGCTTATCAGCTTTCCCATAGG